>CAUJRU010001185.1:138325-191112 GCA_963277665.1 Viscum album | reverse complement strand
TTTAGGGGAGAGTATAAGATTTGGGGGAGTATTTGAAAGGGGAAATCTATGATTTTATCATGTGTAAATTATTTAAACATTCTATTGAAGTGGATAGACAACTACGAGATAGTAGTTGGGGTTCTTGTTATATAATATTGGAGGCATTATATATTGCTTTAAAAATTCACTATTTATAAATGGTCATGTGAGTTATGTCAATAGAATATGAATATGTGTATTAGATTAATTGTTATACATATGATCATTAGATGGTTAATCTCATAGTCACCAGAACAATATCACTGAATGATTTTTTTTGTCATCATATAGATAAATGGTCATGTGAGTTATGTATAAAAGGGAGTTAGATAGAGATCTATGAAAAGATTAGAAAAGTGTTTTAAAAATAATTTCACCAGATAAAGGATTCCTAAAGATGGAAACCGTTAAATTTTATTGTTATAGGTCATCAGATTAAATAGTTTATTTCTAACTAGAGATGTTATCCCTCACGACAAGACCGAAGTATTTCAAGGGATGTCTTATCCATACCCACTCTAGATGAGATTATTTCACTACCTAACTTAATATGATAGATTTCTCATGCTTTTCCAAAACCACTAGGTTAATATTATAAAACAAATTTAGCAACATAGGTTCACTAATGGCCTCCTGGATGGCTTGTGTCTGATTCTTATGGATCAATGTATCTACTAAAACATTACAATTACATGCCATATAAGAAAGATCAATGTTGAACTACTACATGATTTCAATCCACCTTCATTTCCTAATATTCAAGTCTCATTGTGTGGAGATATATTTTGTACAATTATTATCTTATAAATAGTGAATTTTTTAAGCAATATATAATGCCTCCAATATTATATAACAAGAACCCCAACTACTATCTCGTAGTTGTCTATATGAGGAAGTTCATACAAGTTCTTTATCGTGAACTATTCCAATCGATGATTATCCATGCATAAACGATGGGTACCGCTATCCTTATAAGAAAAAAGAATGATTTAACTCATGAATAAGTTTTAGGAATTATAAAATCATTTTACTCCATATATGAGAACTATATCATTAGATCATAGAGCTCTTTAGGATCCATACTATAGGGAGGAATTTGAAATGGTTGCACAGTTGAAACTAACCCGATGGTGCAATCAAGCTATGTCACGGTGATAATAAATGGGATTAATTTTTGAAAATTTCATTTAAATGATCTACAAAAGTAGGAAATTCTAGAACATGCTTTCCCTGATCACAGATAATGAAAATAACCATATTCTTTGACACTCAACCATGACCTTGATGATTGGGTCAATATCAACATTCATGTATATCCCATTCCCACATATAGAGACACGTGATTCTCTTACGTGATTTTAAAAACACCCTCTAAAGATTATAATCAACACAAGAATGGTATGGAATAAGCTAGTCCATAATTATAATGATGTTGAATCTAGTTATATAGAGGATTGAGAAACTCCATAAAAATGTTACACACCTATATTAAGGGATAACTCCCTGATATAACATATATTATCTGAACTGACCCATAGCGGTGTATCAAAAGTCATCATGTCCCTAATGTATTATATTAAATTTTTGAGAATCACAAAAAATAATAGAAGATAAAAAAGAGTTTGATTCACCTATATTAAATATGGAATAAAGTATTTCAGAGGCTACCTAGATAGTACTCCATATAGTATAAAATTGTGGACTCGGCTCCTCAATAATAGGCAACACTGCATAGATATGGCTCGATCTTCACCTCTTTTACTACCACATAACCTTTGAGGCATAAATTTCACTACCACAGCTAGCAATTTAGTCTGATTGGCTAGTAGATGATTGAATTCCATTCCAATGAGGAACTTCTAATCCAGTACATAACAGAAGCCTTATAATTTTTACCCTCTCAATATATACTAGTGTAAAATATTGGAAGAATAGTTGAGTTTGACCCAATCTTCTATTAGTAATACATTTTATTAGGTTCCATGTCAATTGTGTAATTTTATGGCATGACCTACCATAGTTGCGAGACACAATATAATAATTGTTATGTGCCACCTTGATGGTACTACCTGGATGTGAACCCTGAAAATGAAACCACCTATAACTAGAGTAACCATCACCATTCCTTGAAGAAAATCACCATGTCTAAAAATTCATACTTTGATGAGGTTCCATTATATAATAAGGGTCATGTTCTATATCTATAAAATGTTTTTCAGCCAAAAAATGTTATCCTATGATCATAAGTAATATACAATCCTATCCTCAAATCGTCTCATAGTTATCAAAATGTATCCATTCAGAGATGTAGAAAAATGATGAAGCTAGGTGAAGCGATTATAAAATAATAAAATTGAAATTACGACCCTATGAAGACGAATAAACTTACAAGAGTGGACCCTAATATTTTATATGAAAATAAGTGATTGTATAAGGATTTATGTATGTGCCCCTAGACCATAAACTGATGACAATCATCATGATAAATGACATGCTACTAATTCTAGGAGTGTCATGTAGTACTTCTTTAGGCAGATAGACCATTAGATCCGGGGAATCATGATATTATAAAATGATTATATCATTTATTTAACAAATTACTCAGTAGATTGAGGTCCTACACCACTGATAATGTTGGAGGATTCTGTCATTGAAACTCTTGAGTCATAAGTGCTATAGTTGGGGAAGTTCAGGGAGAATCCTGTAGTGACTGGACAAAGTGGATTGAGAAAATAATGAACTAACCATTAATTCCGAGTGAAAGATAATTTGGAGTTTCCTCAAGTGGAATTTTAGGACCCATAATTTTTGGATCACGGTCCACCACCACATGATGTAACAACCTGACCCCAAAATCCAATATATGTTGCCTTACTTCATTACATATGCATGATTTCAAGGAATAAAACCTCGAAGGCACAATCATTTTAATAGATTCAATTACCTATATTCGATAAATGACACATGTTTTACATTGAGATATATTAAATAAAACATGACACCAAATAAAATGAAATTAAAAGAATTCTTTAAAACAAATTTAAAGATTACATATTGATAAATCAAGGAAAATAAAAAAAATGGTGAGCTCAAATAATCAGCAAGGGTTAGGTTTGGTGGGATATATTAGAAATTAACAATGATTAACTAAAATGGCAAGTTAATTAACAAAATAAACATTTTATTTAAATAACTATATAATTAATAAATAATATAGAAAGGTAAATAATAGAAAACACATGCCCTTTTTTCAATAAACAAAGAATGAAAATGAATCTATAGAAAATTTGAATGAAAGTATATCAATGAAAATAACAATAATGGAAACCTCAATAAAAAAAATTCTTAATTATTGGGCTTTACATTTCATAGACACATAATAATTTTACAATCAAGATCAATCCTCAATATAGTTTAAAATAAAATAGATTAGATCCCATCTGACTTGGCCAACAAATTTCATCTCATGAGGATAATGTTGCATATATGGTCTTGTATTTACAGTTCCCCAACCCATGTCTTTCATTTCCAACGAATTTATGAAATATTTTATGAAATATTTAATAAATAATCAACCCACCTTATCATAAAATATCTTTATTTTTGTAAAAGATAATTTTTTTTCAATATTTTTACAATTAATCAAATAACACTCAAAGTGAACAAAAAATTTAAAATGGTAGATGGTTTGGGAAATAATAATATCCATTTCATGTGAATATTCATATTTAATATAAATTTAATTTAAAATAATAGTGTGAAAAATGATGTGATTATTTGATGATAATTTCAATAATCACATAATAAAGTGAGATTGCAAAGATATTTGTTACCACATGGAATTTATCAAGTCAAAACCCCTAGAATGGGGTAATTCGATTTGAAAAATAAAATAAAATAAATATAAATTGGATAAGTATATTGATATACAAAGGGGTTGAATATACACCACATTAAAATGAATTTGTTCATAAAAACAAATAAGTCTCAATAGATGGTAAATTGAGATGAATTCTCTTACCACTTAGTACCTTTTGAATTTATAAGTCCCATTTAAGATATAATTTCAAATGAAAATATAAATACCTATAAGTTATAATTATTCATGATATTAAATAAAGTTGGGGTAAAATATAAACCAAACAAATTAATACAATTAATGAAAATGTTGTATGTATCAAGGGAATAAAAGTGAGAATGAAATCTAATAACTAATTCATCCTTTTGATTGGATGTCTTCTAAACTAATGTATAATGGTTTTATGAATTCCATAAACCTATAATATAACTATAATATTTGTCATAATACCATATATTATATTATCATAATATTATAAAACCAATTGTTTAATAAGCATTCATTATTTTCATAACTTCTTTTGTTATTAGTCTACATTTTTAAGTATGTCTCAATTTGTTATATTTCATTCCTTTTTATTAGATCATGATTTAATCATATCAAGAATGTAAAATATTATTTGTGTATTTAATATATTGAAAATATATTTACTTTCTATAATCATTAATGTCTCAATATAGTCAATGAAATTAACTATTCATAGAGGCGATATGTCATACGTACACATGAAAATTGCTTCATTTTTCATGACGTATTAAAACAACATAAAGTAATTGAAATGTATATTTTAATAATTAATATATAATTTTAATGAAATATTTTACAATTTTTTTAATTAAAAAATGCCTTAATAAATTCCATTTAATGTATGAATAAATGACATTTCCTTGGGGAGGAGGTAGTCCAACTGTCAACAAAAAAGGTATCATGTAAAAATAAAATGAAAAGCATGAAGGAACTGATAATATAAATATTTTAAAATAATAAATAAATAATAAATATCATATATATCATATAAAATCTATAAATGTATCATTATTCCCATCCTTTAATTTTGATAATGGAAGAATGAATGACATCGATTCACAAGGCGGTAGTCTGCCGTACACACAAATTATAATTAAAATTAAAATTCGATGGAAATACATGTGGGTATAGTTCATACCCTTAGCCTAAAAAAATATTCGTATACTAAGGATTATAAGGATTTTATATAATCATGAAATATAAATAATCTATAGAGTATAATATTAAATGAAACAAAAGTGTTCGTCGAATATGGTTACCTTTTATTTGTGTAACTCCTTTTGGTTTTTGACAAGTGATTTCCATGGGTTTCCTTATGAATAACGTGTGGATTTTAGCCTGAGGGAAGGGATTTTTGTGATCTATTTGTTTATTTTATTAAGGATACCATAACATTTAATTGTTTTGAATAGGTTATGGGGGAGTGCCTTTTTATAGTGAAGGAGGAGTTATATTCTTATAAATATAAAAAGGTAAACAAAATAGAGAGGTATATCTTACATTATGTGCCTCCAATAATGATCCATTTTGCATAAAATGGAGTATGGGGTCTAAATATTTCCATAAAATTTATTTTGGACATGTTTCTAGGTTACTTGTCCCCTTAAGTTAATGTTTAACCACTATGTAAACTCATTTTTATATTAATCACTAAATTGATTTTAATTACATCCATGAATATTTTAGAACAATAAATAAGTTTAACTTAATAGAAATTATAAACTTTTATTATTATTATAAATATGGAATAAATTTTTCAAAATTATCATAATAGAATTTGTACAGGTTTAATTAAAATTAATCACTTAGATGGAATTCAAATGTAGGGTATTCAAGTAAAAATGATCAAAGGGTTAAAATGGTTTTTTATCCAATATCAATGTGGAATTGATTAGAATTACAAAAATTGTACTAATATATGTAAAATTTATATAATTAAACATTAAATTTAATCTTAATCGTTGCTTATCATTATTAATAAATGAGATGAAAAAATAGTTTTCAAATTATATTTCAATATTTTTCATTTCTCATCAAAAAAAGAATCTTCTCTGAAATATACCAAAAATTTACCTTAATATAATTTTCATGTTTAGAATTTATAAATAACGTTTTATACAAATAAATTTTATAAAAGTTACAAAATTTAGGTTTAAAATAAGCACTCAATTAAAAGGTGTCTAGAGTAGAATTATAAACATATCTTTTTTTTGCGTAAAATTAGGTTTCTTCTTATCTTATATCTATAAAATATATTTTGAATATATAAAATCTAATTTATTAAATATATAATATCTATGATTCATTAATATTAGTCACTAATATTAATTAATTTAATTTCATATGATAACATGCTTTTGGGAGCATAAAATAATATTTTATAAAAATATTCCAATTATATTCAATTAGTTTTTACATTAATCTACACATAATTAGAAACCAAAGAAATCATCCATATAATTTTATTATTTATTAAATACAATTATTATACTCAAATAAAACAGCTTGATTATGTAATACATTATTAATTTATAAAATTATAATAATATATTATTTTTCGCTAAAACTCAATATTGCATGTCTTGTACACTATTGAAGGAACTTAGAATTGTGTGTAACACAAGAAAACATAGTGTTCCATGTAAATAAATCAAATATTAGGACTAAGTATCTAAGGACCCAATGATTTTATATTAGAAATTATTTTCTTATAAACACTTCATAATCACATGAACTCAAAACATAATGAACTACTAAGTGCTATTTGACCCTTAAATATTAGTTTGTCACATCTGTGATGTGAATTTAGAAAATCTGAGATACACAGATGTGATAAGTAAGTTATTTGGATTCTGATTAGAAAAACATATTTTTGTTGAATAGAATCCCACCCTTATGAATAATAACATACCCTTATGAATAGTTATATAACCTTATGAATAGTGATATAACCTAATGAATAGTAACCTTACCTATGGTAGTATATAAATAATAATCAAGTGGAAGTACGATATTCTTATGTTTTGGAATATGTAAATAAATATTTTAAACTCTTGTTTTTTGGAATAATTATGATTTTAGTTAATTATAAAATTAATAATGTTTAGAAAATTATTTTTCAAAAATTGACTTCATTTCTAGATTGAAGACATCGACAAATGGTTTGGGTGAATTATTTGGGATTTTTTTGAAATACTTGAATTTTTTATGAATAGTGAAATATCATAATTTACAAAATAAGATAAATACACTAATTATCGAGTCTTTTATGATTTTATGCTGATCTAAGACCAGTTACATGATAAAATTATTATTCATGGTCATGGAAGACTCACTATTCCTTGTCTTGTGGAGAAATAATAAATTCATGAATATAAATTTGAGAAATCCCCTCTCCTCTCCACTCTAACCCCCACCCCTCTATCACTCCTTGTTTACTTCACTCCTATCAAGCCTTGAACCATCTCCAAATTCTCTCCAAATATACCCCCATACTCCTCTCCCATGTCCAGTAATCATGGATCTCATAAAAAGACCAAAACATTTCCATTAAAGAGGATCTCAAGGATGTTTGGTTCAAGAGCTAAATTTCTCTTTTCAATTATTTGTCTTTCCTTTAATGTTCATTTCATTTCTATTTCTTTTATTACATATCCTTATCCATATTTTGTGATGAATCTAGTACATTAAATATATTGGAATTGTTTCATGATATTGTAATATGTCATCATCATCTCTTCCTCTATCCTTCTATTATACTAGTAGATAAAATACCATCCCATATGTGTCAATTTTCCACATTGAAGGAAAATGGGATTTCAATTTCTATTATAATTATTAATTATGGTCATGAAACGATTATTTTAATAGTTGAAACCGATTATTA
The DNA here is from genome assembly GCA_963277665.1 of Viscum album. Classification (NCBI taxonomy): domain Eukaryota; kingdom Viridiplantae; phylum Streptophyta; class Magnoliopsida; order Santalales; family Viscaceae; genus Viscum; species Viscum album. Next base: position 183,319 of record CAUJRU010001185.1, on the reverse strand, counting down.
TATAGATAATATACCCTATTTAACGTTATTTTATCCCTTTTTACAAATGCTATTATGTTATAAAGAAAAATGTGTTCGTTGTAGTCAAATCCCCCAAATTATGCGAAACAATTATCATTAATGTTTTATATAATAATTCATCCTCATGCCATGTAACCAGGTTATATAAATGACCAATAAAATCTATAGTTGATCATAAATAATATTTGAATATAATTTTGGAGAAATAGATGCATTTCACATAAACTTAATTCATTAAGAACAAGTGAACCGATTAGGAAAATAAATAAAAAAACACAACAGAACGACGAAATTCAATATAATAACTTTTCAATAATGGAATAAATGAACTAAATAGAATTAAAGTAAAATAAACCCATGTCTAATTGGGTATGAAATAGGTTATTTATAATTATAATTTTATATTCTAAGAGCTTCAGTTCAATTGAATAACACATTCGTATTTAAGGTATGAGTTTTCCACCCGAATATCCATTTTTATTCTGGTTACATTTGTTGTCTAATAACCTAAATTAAATTCTGGTATATTATTATGTAATATACATAAAAATATTTTGAGTGTTCTATATAAGATTACCAACAAGATCCCTTACTTATTTTGTGGATAGTTACACGTTTTAAATGAAACTTTCAAAATTATTTCTGAAATACAAGCTTGATCAAAGAGAATTTCTCTAATTCATACCTATTTTCCTGGGCACTCTATAATATGGATTTGGATGAAATTATATTTTTAAAATAACTAATTTTATTATGAAAATACAATCATACTTTATTTCTACTTTTATAAAAATATATTTCCAAAAGAACTCTTCTTATCAAAGTAAAATGTTTTTTATCTCAAGAATTACTCGAATACTTTATGACAATATCATAATATATTTCAACACTCTTGTTGATTCTTATGTATTATTGTTATTAGTATTCTATTTTATCATGTAAAATATTCAATTAAATGGATTGTTATTATTTTGGTTGTGGATGTGCTATTTTAAAACCATTCAAAAATTAATTCCGAATGGTTAGTTCTTATGCTTAATGATCGGGGAAAGTCAATTTCATATCCAATAATAATTTCAATATGAAGGTTTATGTTGTTTATGTTAATCCCCATTTATATGTGGAATTAATTAGATATCATGTGTTTTTGGTGGGCCTCGCTATAGCCCCTCGATGTATTGGTAGGTCACAAGAGAAAAACAATGTTCTTATTACAAGGCCTTGAAAAAATTATTATTTATGGTCTTGGCATGAGGCCTTGATGGTATTGCTATGCTGTACCACCTTATACATTCTCTTATTATGAAAACAGTATTTATTGTTCTTGTGATTATTAGACTAGTATAATTCCCAGGAGTATTTTATATTATGAAAATATTTACACAGCTCATATTTCTATCATATTATCTTCATGTCTATTTATAAAGGCACATGTTTTCAATTATTAACCATGTTTAATGTCTATGTTATCTTACATTTTATTGTATACCATTACTTAGGGTTTGATCTCACCCTTTTGTAAAAGATAATTTTTTTCAATATTTTTACAATTAATCAAATAACACTCAAAGTGAAAAACAGATTTAAAATGGTAGATGGTTTAGGAAATAATAATATCCATTTCATGTGAATATACATATTTAATATAAATTTAATTTAAAATAAAAGTGTGAAAAATGATGTGATTATTTGATGATAATTTCAATAATCACACAATAAAGTGAGATTGCAAAGATATCTATTACCACATGGAATTTTTCAAGTCAAAACCCCTAGAATGGGGTAATTCGATTTGAAAAATAAAATAAAATATATATAAATTGAATAAGTATATTGATATACAAAGGGGTTGAATATACACCACATTAAAATTAATTTGTTCATAAAAAAATAAGTCTCAATAGAAGGTAAATTGAGACAAATTCACTTACCACTTAGTACCTTTTGAATTTATAAGTCCCATTTAAGATATAATTTCAAATGAAAATATAAATACCAATAAGATATAATTATTCATGATATTAAATAAAGTAGGGGTAAAATATAAACCAAACAAATGAATAAAATTAATGAAAATGTTGTATGTATCATGGGAATAAAAGTGAGAATGAAATCTATTAACTAATTCATCCTTTTGATTGGATGTCTTCTAAACTCATGTATAACGGTTTTATGAATTCCATAAACATATAATATAACTATAATATTCGTTATAATCCCATATATTATATTATCATAATATTATAAAACCAATATTTTAATAAGCATTCATTATTTTCACAACTTCATTTGTTATTAGTCTACATTTTTAAGTATGTCACAATTTGTTATTTTTCATTCCTATTTATTAGATCATGATTTAATCATATCAAGAATGTAAAAAATTATTTATGTATTTAATATATTCAAAATATATTTCTTTTCTTTAATCTTTAATGTCTCAATATAGTAAATGAAATTAACTATTCATAGAGGTGATATGTCATACATACACATGAACGTTGCTTCATTTTTCATGGCGTATTAAAATAACATAAAGTAATTGAAATATATATTTTAAAAATTAATATAAAATTTTAATGAAATATTTCACAATTTTATTACTTAAAACATGCCTTAATAAATTCCATTTAATGCATGAATGAATGCATTTCCTTTGGGAGGCGGTAGTCCAACTGTCCACAAAAAGGTATCATGTTCAAATAAAATGAAAATCATGAAGGAACTGATAATATAAATATTGTAAAATAATAAATAAATAATAAATATAATATATATCATATATAATCTATAAATGTATCATTATTCCCAACCATTAATTGTGATAATGGAAGAATGAATGACATCGATTCACGAGGCGGTAGTCTGCCGCACACAAAAATTATAATTAAAATTACAATTCGATGGAAATACATGTGGGTATAGTTCATACCATTAGCCTAAAAAAATATTCGTATACTAAGGATTATAATGATTTTATATAATCATGAAATATAAATAATCTATGTAGTATAATATAAAATGAAACAAAAGTGTTCGTTGAATATGGTTACCTTTTATTTGTGTAACTCCTTTCGGTTTTTGACAAGTGATTTCCATGGGTTTCCTTATGAATAACCTATGGATTTTAGGATGAGGGAAGGGATTTTTGTGAGCTATTTGTTTGATTTATTAAGGATACCATAACATTTAATTGTTTTGAATAGGTTATGGGGGAGTGCCTTTTTATAGTGAAGGAGGTGTTATATTCTTATAAATATAAAAAGGCAAAAAAAATAGAGTGGTATATATTACATTATGTGCCTCCAATAATGATCAATTTCTCATAAAATGGAGTATAGGGTCTAAATATTTCCATAAAATTTATTTTGGACATGTTTCTAGGTTACTTGTCCCCTTAAGTAAATGTTTAACCACTATGTAAACTCATTTTTATATTAATCACTAAATTGATTTTAATTACATCCACAATTATTTTAGAACAATAAATAAGTTTATCTTAATAGAAATTATAAACTATTATTATTATTATAAATATGGAATAAATTTTTCAAAATTATAATAAAATAATTTTTACAGGTTTAATTTAAATTAATCACTTAGTTGGGATTCGAATGTAGGGTATTCAAGTAAAAATGATCAAAGGGTTGAAATGATTTTTTATCCAATATCAATGTGGAATTGATTAGAATGAAAAAAATTGGACTAATATATTTAAAATTTATATAATTAAACATTAAAATTAATCTTAATCGTTGTTTATCATTATTAATAAATGAGATGAAATTATAGTTTTCAAATTATATTTCAATATTTTTCATTTCTCATCAAAAAAAGAATCATCTCTGAAATATACAAAAAATTTACCTTAATATAATTTTCATGTTTATAATTTATAAATAACGTTTTTTACAAATAAATTTTATAAAAGTTATAAAATTTAGGTTTAAAATAAGCACTCAATTAAAAGGTGTCTAGAGTGGAATTATAAACATATCTTTTTTTTCGTAAAATTAGGTTTCTTCTTATCTTATATCTATAAAATATATTTTGAATATATAAAATCTAATTTATTAAATATATAATATCTATGATTCATTAATATTAGTCACTAATATTAATTAGTTTAATTTCATATGATAACATGCTTTTGGGAGCATAAAATAATATTTTATAAAAATATTCCAATTATATTCAATTAGTTTTTATATTAATCTACAAATAATTAGAAACCAAAGAAATAATCCATATAATTTTATTATTTATTATATGAAATTATTATACTCAAATAAAACAGCTTGATTATGTTATACTTTATTAATTTATAAAATTATAATAATATAATATTGTTCGGTAATACTCAATCTTTCATGTCTTGTACACTATTGAAGGAACTCAGAATTGTGTGTAACACAAGAAAACATAGTGTTCTATGTAAATAAATCAAATATTAGGACTAATTATCTAAGGACCCAATGCTTTTATTATGGAAATTCCTTTCTTATAAACACTTCATAATCACATGAAATCAAAACATAATGAACTACTAAGTGCAATTTGACCCTTAAACATTAGTTTGTCACATTTGTGATGTGATTTTAGAAAATCTGACATACACAGATGTGATAAGTAAATTATTTGGATTTTTATTAGAAAAACATATTTTTGTTGAATATAATCCCACCCTTATGAATAATAACATACCCTTATGAATAGTTATATAACCTTATGAATAGTGATATAGCCTAATGAATAGTAACCTTACCTATGGTAGTATATAATTAATATTCAAGTGGAAGTACGATATTATTATGTTTTGGAATATGTAAATAAATATTTTAAACTCTTGTTTTTTGGAATAAATTATGATTTTAGTTAAATATAAAATTAATAATATTTACAGAAGTATTTTTCAAAAATTGACTTCATTTCTAGATTCAAGACATCGACAAATGGTTTGGGTGAATTATTTGTGATTTTTTGAAATACTTGATTTTTTTATGAATAGTGAAATATCATTATTTACAAAATAAGATAAATACACTAATTATAGAGTCTTGTATGATTTTATGCTGATCTAAGACCAATTACATGATAAAATTATTATTAATGGTCATGGAAGACTCACTATTCCATGTCTTGTGGAGAAATAATAAATTCATGAATATAAAATTGAGAAATCCCCTCTCCCCTCCACTCTAACCCCCACCCCTCTATCACTCATTGTTTACTTCACTCCTATCAAACCTTTAACCATATCTAAATTATCTCCAAATATCCCCCCATACTCCTCTCCCATGTCCAGTAATCCTGGATCTCAGAAAAAGACCAAAACATTTCCATTAAAGAGGTTCTCAAGGATGTTTGGTTCAAGAGCTAAATTTCTCTTTTCAATTATTTGTCTTTCCTTTTGTGTTCATTTATTTTATTTTTATTTTATTACATATCCTTATCCATATTTTGTGATGACTCTAGTACCTTAAATATATTTGAATTTTTTCATGATATTGTAATATGTCGTCATCATCTCTTCCTCTTTCCTTCTTTTATACTAGTAGATAAAATACCATCCCTTATGTGTCAATTTACCCCATTGAAGGAAAATGTGATTTCAATTTCTATTATAATTATTAATTATGGTCATGAAACCATTCTTTTAATAGTTGAAACCGATTATTATATATATAATATACCCTATTTAAGGTTCTTTTATCCCTTTTTACAAATTGTATTATGTTATAAAGAAAAATGTGTTCGTTGTAATCAAATCCCCCAAATTAAGCGAAACAATTATCATTAATGTTTTATATAATAATTCATCCTCATGCCATGTAAACAAGATATATAAATGACCAATAACATCTATGGTTGATAATAAATAATATTTTAATATAATTTTGGAGATATAGATGCATTTCACATAATCATAATTCATTAAGAACAAGTGAACCGATTAGGAAAATAAAGAAAACAAACACAACAGAACGACGAAATTCTATATAATAACTTATCAATAATGGAATAAATGAACTAAATAGAATTAAAGTATAATAAATTCATGTCTAATAGGGTATGAAATAGGTTATTAATAATTATAATTTCATATTCTAAGATCTTAAGTTCAATAGAAGAACAGATTTGTATTTAAGGTACGGGTTTTCCACCCGAATATCCATTTTTTTCTGGTTATATTTATTTTCTAATAACCTAAATTAAATTCTGGTATATTATTATGTAATATTAATAAGAATATTTTGAGTGTTCTATATAAGATTACCAACAAGATCCCTTTCTTATTTTGTGGATAGTTACACGTTTTAAATGGAACATTCAAAATTGTTTCTGAAATACAAGCCCAATCAAAGCGAATTTCTCTAATTCATACCTATTTTCCTGGGCACTCTATAATATGGTTTTGGAAGAAATTATCTTTTTAATATAACTAATTTTATTATGAAAATACTATCATACTTTATTTCTACTTTTATTAAAATATTTTTCCAAAAGAACTCTTCTTATCAATGTAAAAGGTTTTTATCTCAAGAATTACTCGAATACATTATGACAATATCTTAATATATTTCGACACTCTTGTTGATTATTATGTATTATTGTGATTATTATTCTATTTTATCATGAAAAATATTTAATTAAATGGATTGTTATTATTTTGGTTGTGGAAGTGCTATTTTAAAACCATTCAAAAATTAATTCTGAATGGTTAGTTCTTATGCTTAATGATCGGGGAAAGTTAATTTCATATCAAATATTAATTTCAATATGAATGTTTATGTTGTTTAGGTTAATACCCATTCATATGTGTAATTATTTAGATATCTTATGTTTTTGGTGGGCCTCGATATATCCCCTCAATGCATTGGTAGGTCACATGAGAAAAACTATGTTCTTATCACAAGGCCTTGACAAAATTATTATTTATGGTCTTGGCATGAGGCCTTGATGGTATTGCTATGTTGTACCACCTTATAAATTCTCTTATTATGAATACAGTATTGATTTTTCTTGTGATTATTAGACTAGTATAATTCCCATGTGTATGTTATATTATGAAAATATTTACTCAGCTCATATTTCTATCATATTATGTTCATGTCTATTTATAAAGGCATGTGTTTTAAATTATTAACCATGTTTAATGTTTATGTTATCTTAAGTTTTATTGAATACCATTACTTTGGGTTTGATCTCACCCTTTTGTTATGTTTCATTTTCTTAGGACATAAAGATGTTTACTATGAAGTACATGCTGAAATAACATAGGAGTTTTGGATTTTGTCTAAGGAGTTTCTATGTTGTTTTTATTTTTTATGTTGTAATGCATAAATTATGTATGAATCTCATTTCCAATAATACTGAACTACTTGGACCTTCAGGAAGATTACTCCTAGTTTATATGCCAATTTAATCAAATGAGGCACCAACTCTGGGCTACTGGAGTCAGGTACATACAATTGGTAGGAAATGAAGTTTAGATGAAAGCATGGAAACTACTTTTAGAAAATGTAGATTAGGGAAGAGTCCCTGAGATATTATTTGAGGATAAACATACTAGAATGTCCTGGTATTTTTATAACGAATATAATATGTTGATCTATCAATCAACACATCAATTTTTTGGATATGAAAAGGTAGAGGTGGCTCTGGTACAGGAAAACATAATAGGGAAATCTCTTGCAAGGAGTTTCAGGCTTGACCCCGGGTATCATAGTACATGACAACGGGCCTTGTTTCACTCCTGGTTACGACACTCTCAAGGAATAGGCTTATGAGAATTCAAATTTTTTTTACAATCCATTATGAAGGATTTAAATTTAAATTTATCCCCAAAGATACAATGTTTATGATTAAGAAATTATCTATGCATTGAAATTAGATTTATGATAAATATTTTTCGTCATTGATATTATATATTATTATTCATACCCAAATCTAGTGAATGAAATTATTTATAAATGGAGACTAGTAGAAGGAATGGAAACTACATGAAAACACATGTCCCATGTAGGGATTTCCCTCTGATGCAAGACAATGATGTTGGCTCTGGTGCTGTGATCGGTGTTGAAAATGTATATATATATTGGTAAAACTTACTCAGGTTATGAACAATAACATTACATCTATGGAGTATCTGGATCTTCCATATGGAGTAGCTATGTTAGACAGATTTTTGAAAAAATAACATCCATCATTCTATGGGAATACATATTCATTCGTAGCTGAGTAGTGGATATGTTTTATAGAGATGATATTTCTCGCTTTGGGATGTAACGAAAGAGAGATGACCGTAAAGGGATTTTATCATCTATTGGGAGATGTAAATTAGTGGTGGTCATTAATACAAAACACAATAGAGGAGGAATAAATAGAATATATAGAATGGAGAGACTGTAAGGATATAATTCTAGAGAAATATTTTCCTCATGAACAACAAGCAGATAGAGAGAGGCAAATCATGAATATAAGGAAGTAGGAGGATGAATTTGTTTCCATGTATGAAGCCAAATTTATAAGGCTGGAAAGGCATGTCGCAGACTACATACATAATCCAAGGAGAAAAATTGATCGATTATTTGATTGTTTGAAACCATTCCTCTGAAGGGAACTAGTCTACCAGAATTTCTCAACATATGAAGACCTAGTTTAATGGGATATCATGATGGAAAAGGAATTATCTATGTATTATGCCTATAATAGAATGCAATAGAAGAGAAGAGCTACAGAAAACTATGGGTAAGGAATTATGAATATAGGGAAGAAGGGAAGAGTTGAATTTCCATCATGCATTATTGTTAGAATAAACACCATGGAAGTTATCTAGAGGTAATGTCAGGTTGTTACAAGTGTTGAGAAAAAGGCCATCTATCTCGGGATTGTAAGGGGAAGATATATGTTACCAATGTTTTGTGCTCCAATTGTAGGGATGTGGGACATTATGTACCAGAATGTATAAAGCGTCATGGAAATGTTCCCCAAAGATGACCAAGCAAGCAAGGATAGGCTTATGCAGTCACAACTATAGTGGTTGATGTTTTTAACGATGTGGTGGCAAGTACAATAATCGTTTCATCAAACATAGTCGATTCATTATTTGATTCTAGACATTCATATTCATTTATATCTTCCCAGTTTTCCATGAAAGTAAGATATGTCCAATTTGATTTAATAAAGGAGTTATCTTTAAAAAACCCATAGGGGATGTATCATTGCAAAAAAGTCGTGTTAATTGGTCACTATTATGAGAAATAAATGTGATTTAGATGCTGATTTTATCATCATACAAATTAAATAGTTTGATATAATTCATGGTATGAATTGGGTGTCAAAATATGATGCAACGATCTATTACAAGAAAAAGGATGTTTGAATTTTTGTGAATGGCGTGGAATCCCTTATCTTTAGGGAAGAACCATCACCATCGAATTATCATCTAGATCCACTCCTCAGTATCTCTACTAACATAAACTATTGTAGAGGAAGAAAACACAATATATATGGTGGATTAAAGGAATATTCACATATTCATGTGCATGTAGCACATGAATATGTTGATGTATATCTAGAGGATTTACCTGGACATACTCCAGAGTGGGAAATTGAGTTTTCCATTGACACAATTCCTCGTTTAAGGCCCATATCAAAGACCCCTAATAGAATGTGCACTATGTATTTAGTGGATATAATGAAAAAAACTTGAGAAATTGAGTGCTAAAGTATTTATTCTCCCTATCTGTTCTCCATGGGGAGCCCCTATTTTTTTCATTAATAATAAAAATGGGTCTATGTGGATGTTCATTGATTACAAAAAAATCAATACTATTAAAATATAGAATAAGTAAAATCTACCATTAATTGATGATTTATTTGATCAACTTCATGGAGAACAATATTTTTCAAATATTTATCTTTGATATGGATATCATCAGTTACTTTTGATGAAGGAAGTCATTCCAAAAATAACATTCTGAATTAGGTACGGGCATTAAGTGTTTACAGTAATGACTTTTGGACTAACTAATGAACAATATGTTTTTATGGATCTAATGGATATAGTTTTTGTAGAGTATCTTGACGAATTTTTGGTGGAGTTTATTGATGATATCCTAGTATACTCTAAATTCTATAAAGAACAAGAAAATCACTTTTGCACTATTTTGAAGACTCTGAGAAGAAATGATTTATATGGGATGTTTAGAAAATGTGATTTTTAGCTCAAATCAGTTTTCTTTTCTGGGACATATTGTCTTTAAAGATGGAATATCTATATATCCTATGAAGACAGTGATTGTGCAAGAATGTCCTACACTAACAAACATAACTGAGGTATGTAGTTTTATTAGTTTACCAGGACATTATCGGCGTTTTGTTCAGAACATCGCCCGTTTATCTAACTCAAAGATCAAGCTCACATGAAAAGGGGTTATGTTTGTATGGACAATGGAATGTGAATAATGTTTTGAATAATTTAAGAGCAGGTTAGTGAACTTTCTAATCAAAACCTTACTATCGAAGAATTATGGGTTTGTTCTCTATAGAGATGCATCAATGAAAGGACATGGTTGAATCATTATGAAGAATTATCAAGTGATTTTATATGAATCTAGGTTGATAAATTCTCATGAACAAAACTATCCAACTCATGATATTGAGTTAGTAGTGGTAATTTTTTCTCTTGTGATATGGAGACATTTCCTATATGGCAAAAAATGTTAGATATATTCCGATCATAAGTGTTTGAAAGATATATTCTCATATAAATTAGTCAACATGAGAAAAAATAGATTTATTGAGATACTCAAAGACTATGATTTCACAATACACTACCACCCGGGCATGGAAAATAAGTTAGAAGATGCTTTGAGTAGAAAGATCCAAGGAATTCTGAACAAGATGATAGTTGAAAGCGATCCTATGTTCATGGATCTAGTAAAGATGGATACAGAAATCATCAAGAATGGTAAAAAATAACTAATTGTTAAAATGGTTTCTAATCCTTCATTACTGGAAAGGATAAAAAGTTCTCGGGATTTTTATGAAGAGTTTCAAAATAAAATTAATTCTATAAATGATGGGAAGTTGACTGACATTGCATGTGACTATGGAATTTTTAAATTCAAAAAGAGGATTTGTGTTTCTGATATTCCTGAGCTAAATAGGGAACTATTTTATGATACTCATTTCTCTTATTTCTCTATACACCATGGTAGAACAATGATGTTTAGAGATCTAAATGAACATTTTTTGTGGGAAAACATGAAGACGTAGATTGCTGATTTCGTGTCATGAAGTTTGGTTTGTGAACAGGTGAAAGCTGAAATACAACATTCTGGAGGATTCATGCAACCCATTCTTATACCTATGTGGAAATGGATTGATATTACGATGTAGTTTTTTATAGGGCTACCAAAGACTCCAAGAAATAATGATGCGATATGGATTATTGTTGACCATCTTACAAAATCAGCACATTGTTTTCGGTAAGAGAAGATTTACCACTTTAACGTTTAACAAGACTATATATAAATGAAGTTATAAAACATCATGGTGTACCCTTATTAATTATTTTTGATCATGATCTCCATTTTACATCAAGATTTTGGAAGAGTCTTCAGAAGTCCCTAGATACTAATATTTGTTTGAGCACTTCCTACCACCCATAAACTGACGGACAATCCAAACATACTATTCAATCATTGGAAGACATGTTGAAGTCTGGTTCACATGAAATTCAAGCCATGCATGATTAGTATTTACCTATCATAGATTTTCCTATTATAATGTCTTCCATTCATGTATTCATATAGAACCATATGAAGTGTTGTTTGGAAAGAGATGTCATACACCATCTTTCTAGGAAGATGCTGGTGAAAAAAAAGATCGTAGGCCCAGAACGCATTGAATAAAACAATGAAAAAGGTGAAGATTATCCAAAACCATAACAAGACAACTCAAAGTATGCAAAATATCTATGTTTCAATCTGAAGGAAGGATTTTTAATTCAAGAAGGAGATCATGTATTCTTAATGGTATCTCTATGGAAGGGTATTATACAAATTGGTAAGAAAGGAAAATTAAGTCCTAGGTACATTAGACCTTTTGAAATTATGGATGGAATTAAAGCCATAGCATATAGTTTGGAAATGCATCCATGTATCTCCAAGGTTCACAATGTGTTCCACGTATCAATGTTAAGGAAATACATGCCAGACCCAACACATGTATTCATGTATGAAAAAATATAACTCGAGCAAAATATATCTTATTGTAAATATCCAATCAGGATCCTTGATACCTGAGAACAAGTGTTGATAAATTGGATGAATCATATGGTGAAGGTTCTTTGGAGGAACAATAATATGAAAGAAGAAACATGGGAGCCAGAAGATCATATGTTGAAGACATAACCAAATCTTTTTATGTAATAATTTTGTGAATTTCGAGGAAAAAGTTTTTGATAGGAGGGGAGAATGTAATGACCTAATATTTTTTATCACTGGAAATTTATTTCTTTTAATAATTTCATAATCACATGAAATAACAACATAATGAACTACTAATCGCTATATGATCCTTAAACAGGATCTTGTCACTTCTATGATGTGAATTTTGAAAATCTAATATACACGAATACGATCAATATGTTATTTGGTGTCGGATTTGAAAAACATAATTTTCAGTGAATTCTTACATACTATTAATAATAGTAACATAACCATATGAATATTCATATACCCCAATGAATAGTAGCCTTACCTATGATTGTATATAAATAATATTCAAGTGGAAGTATGATATTCCATTGTTTTAGAATATGTAAATAAATGTTTTAGATCTCTTGTTTTTTGGTTGAAATTATGATTTTAATTCAATATTAAATTAATCATATTTAAAAAATTATTTTTGAGAAATAGAGTTTTTTTATATTCTACACATCGAAAAATGTTTATGGTTAAGTCTTTATATTTTTTTTGGAATACTAGTATTTTTTTTAATTGTAAAATATCATAATTTACAAAATAAGCTAAATACACTAATTTTAGATTCTTGTAAGATGTCATTCTTATGTAAGCCCAATTTTTTCGGATTCACATGATAAAATTACTATTCTTTGTCATTAAAGACTCACTATTCATTGTCTAGTGGAGAAATAATAAATTAATGAATATAAAATTGATAAATCCACTCTCCCTCCACTATAAAAAACCCCATCACTCCCTATTCCCTTAACCCCTGTAAAGCATGGTCCTGATCTAGATTCTCTCCAAACATCCTCCCAACATACTCTCCCACATCCAGAAAGACTTGTTATCATAAAATGGTCAAATACTCTCCCTTATGGTGGCACTCATGGATGTTTGGTTCAAGAGGTAAATTCCTCTTTTCAATTCTTTGTCTTTCTATTCATGTTCATTTGTTTTCTATTTTCTGTTATTACCTCTCCTAATACAAATGTTTGAAGGAATCTAGTACCTCACTTGAACTAGAATGTTTTCATGATGGTGTAATGAGTTATCATCATCTCTTCTTTTTACCTTCTTTTATACTAGTAGCAAGAATACTTTCCGAGATGTCTCAATTTACCACTTCTAAGGATGATGGGTTTTAAATTTCTATTATAATTCTCAATTATCGTCATGGAACCATTCTTTTTATGCTTCAACCAGATTATTATATATTTAATATACCCTATTTATGGGTTTTAATACTTTTTTACAAATGGAATTAACTTACAATGAAAAATGAGTTCGTTGTAATGAAAACCCAAAAATTAACCGAAATAGTAATCATTAAAATTATATATAGTAATTTATCCTCATTCCAGGTAGCTAAGTTATATAAATTACCACTAACACCTATTTATTATCATGAAATAATATTCTAATTCCATTATGGATATTTAAGATCATTCCACATGAACCCCATTAATTATGAACAAGTGAACGAATTATGAAAAAAAAGAAAACGAACACTGTTGAACGATGAAATTCTATATAATAACATATCAATAAGAGAATAAATGAACTAAAAAAATTTATGAAAAACTAAATACATGTCTAATATGTTATTAAATAGTTTATTAATAACTATAATTTCATATCCCATGAGCTTAAGTTCAAGAGCATAACACGTTCGAATTTAAGGTAAGGATTTTCCACCATAATAACCAATTTTATTTGGGTTACTTTTATTGTCTAATCTCCTAAATTAAATTCTGGTATAATATTATGAAATACTCATAAAAACATTTTTATTGTTCTATATATGTTTACCAACCATTACTATTCTTTATTATGTTAATTGATATATGTTTTAAAAGGAACATTCAAAATTGTTTTCGAAATACAAGCCCGATCCAAGGGAATTTCTCTAATTCTTACCTATTTTCAAGGGCACTCTATAATTTTTCTTTGGAAACCATTATCATTATAAAATCAATCATTTTATTATTAAAATACAATCTTACTTCAGTTCTATATTTATACAAATATTTTTTCAAAATATATTTTCTTCTCAAATTAAAAGGGGTATAATCTCAAGAATTACTCAAAAAATTTATTAGAGTATCAGAATATATTTTCAAACATCTTGTTGTTTCATATGTATTATTGGGATTATTATTCAGTTTTATAATATAAAATATTTATTTTAATGATTTATGATTACTTTGGTTGTGGATGTGCTATCTTAAAACCATTCACCAATTTACTCCGAATGGTTAGTGTTTATGCTTAATGTTTGGGGGAAGTTATTTGAATTTCATATATTAATATCAATATGAATTTATAAGTTGTTTGTGTTTATCCCCATTCATATGATGAATTCAGAATACATAGTAAGTGTCTTTTGGGTCCTACTATTTCCCCTCGGTGCATTGGTTGGTCTCATGAGACAAACTATGTTCTCAGCACAAGCCCTTAACAAAATGATTATTTATGTTATTTGAACGAGTCCTTGACTGTATGGTTAGGTTTTCCCAAATTATGTATTACCTCATTATGAAAATAGTGTTGATTGTTCATGTAGTAATTTGGCAAATAGAAAACCCATGAATATGTTATATTATGTCTATATTTACTAAGCTCGTATTTCTACCATATTATGTTCATGTTTATTTTTAAAGGCATGTGTTTTCAATTATTCACCATATATAATGATTATGTGATCTTTTGCCGCATTGCTTACCCTTAATGATTGATTGATATCACCCCTTTCTTATATTTCATTTTCTTAGGATATGAAGAAGTTTACTATGAATGCAATTCTGAAATAACATAGGAGTTATGGATGTTGTATATTGAGTTTCTATATTGTTTTTAATTAAAAGCTCTAATTTTTAACTTATGAATGAATTTTTCTTCTAATAATACTAAAATAATATGTACTTCAGGATGAATATTCCCTATTTATATCCAATTTAATCCAAGAAGGCACCAACTCTGGGCAACTGGGGTCGGGTCCTTACAAATTATATTATAAGAATAAATTTTTGTTCGGTATAAAGCATGAGCGAAACAAAATTAAATTTATTCTAAGAGGAAAATATTCTAAATTCATAAGCTGTAACATTATCCAAAACATTAATAATTTCCATTCTAATAATTCAATCATGATCATGGTAATTAAGGTTTTTATATTTGGAAATACCATCATTGATAAACCCACATCATAAATATGGTAAAGAAAATGACATCTACAAAATTATGAATAGATATATGAAGGTATCCACAAAACATTGATTTTGAATATATTAACATTAGTGAAAACCTAGATGAGGAAGAGAAATAAAACTATCAAGATTTGATTGGGAGTGATATAGAACATTTTTAAGAGAAAGGTATTGAACAAAAAGGCATAAACTAGATCTGTATTCAATGTTCATCAGTATTAAAAAAATGTATGATAAGATTATATATTTTTTGTTTGTAATCTGTTTCCTAGAGTTCAGTAATTATTTCACAATGTAATAATGTAGTGAAATATAATAACTTGTTGTATGTCTATTTCATAAGCACAATATTATCCTTTGGATATTCATTGAATTATTTCTACATCATCTCTTAGAAAATATGGCATTGTTGGGAGAACTAATATATCAATCTGTAAGACCACGTATTATGTTTATCATAACCCATTCCATAAATAGTTATATTTATCACCCATCAAAGTATTATGACCCAAAACTTTTGATTTAGTTCAAAGGTAGTTAGTAATACCCAATTTAATTAATACATAACAATCATATCTTTATCCAGTATTCATTATCATAACATCCCGAACATATTAAGGGATATGTTTCCCTCAACAATGTTTCTTCAAAAATGATTAACTTGCTACTAAATCACTATTAATGATACCATTCAACATTTTCTATAAAATCCTTAACAATATAATATTTCATTTCAATACCTATATATTTAATAAATCGCATGATTATAGAATTACCTAAAAAATACATTTAAAAAATATTTCAATGACCGACATACATAAACATATTATTCATTCCATTTTAGTTATGTCAGTAACATATGTTTGAACTGGATCTCATGGATTAATAGGAGGTATATTCCTTTGAATCATAGGTTATTCAGTTTCATAGTTCCTTACATCCTTTTACTTGTAACACATAATTACAGTTTTTCCGTATTCCCCTTTCATTATTTTTCGTAGTGAACGTATCCTCTATACTTATAAAAATCCTCAAATCTATTCAATAATTTCATCGGGTGATTCTTTCAATAGTTAAACCATTACAGAATACTTTTACATCACATCATGCCTTTATCTATTATTTTATCTTCATCTTAATACTCTTTTGATTCCCATTAAATCCATAAGAGTTGAAGAATTATTTCTCTATCATGATAGAACATAAACTATTTCATCGTATATATTGAATGTTTTTACACACTAGATTGCTTCGTTGATTTGTCTTAATACCTTCAAAAAAATGTTCAAACATGAATTATATGTATCTTATGGAATCCACATCTTACCTTAATAACCTTTTAATGTAGATAGATACCTAGAAATAATTTCTTCATATTTTTTCATTAATCTAATTAACTTTATCTTCACATTAGTTTTTTAATCGTTGGGGAATAATTTATCTATGAATTCCTCCTTAGTGGTTTTATATTTTTTGACTTATATTTAGTATTCCTCCCATGAATTCTAGATCAATGACCACCATTTATTTACATCACCATATATATAATACACTACTTGTGTAACGATTTCATTTTCCTCACATCACAATGTGATAAATTTATTATATGAAGACTTAATACGTTGGTATTATATAAATTGATTAATATCCCTACAAAATGATAGGTCCTTCAGTCACATAAATACATCCAACATAAGAGGATATCATTACTTAATGGGTTTCTCTATACAGGAAAGGTTATGTTTCATAACATAATTAGGCTTACCTAATATATCAATAACTTTCCCAATTCCAATTCCAGATGTATTTTATTCTTATATAAGGAATTCTATACATTTTCTATGAGTATTAATATCACTTATTCTTATAGGATCCATTTATAAACATTAGTATATACCATATAATCTCATATAATTGTGAATTTTAAATACTAATTTATTATGAAAAATATGTTGTGATTATTTAATTTATTAATTTATACAACATAAATATTAAAATCATAAAAAATGTTATCATTAAGGATATATATCCTTTAATATCCTTCATAATTTCTCGTGATGAAAATGTGAATTGTCTTAATCATATTCCTATGGAGTGTCAAACTAGGTGTGCATTTAGGATCATTTCTCTATACTATGTTACTATTAAGTTCTTGTTGATGATCCATTTCAGAGTTGTCACCCATAGGTACATATGTTCCATTACCACATCAACATTTACTATATAGGAGGTGATTTATTTATAGGAATACCTTCAAAACCTCTACCTTACCCAAATTTTACGATTTCCTTCTATACATATACTCAAATTCAATCATAGTGTTTTGATCCCTGATATATGTTTTTCTAAATATAGTTTCAATGGTGTGTACTAAACATTCATTGATACCAACTATAATGACCTGACCCCAGAAGTCTTGAGCCAGTGCATTACTTTAATACATTATCATTATTACAAGTAATAAAACCTCGAAAGACCAATAAGATTAATAGTTTTTGGAAATCCAGATTACATAAATGATTCCTATATTAAATTCGTAAAAAAATAAAATAAAAAATGATACATAATAAACTAAAATGAACTACACCATTCTACGATTATACAAATATTTATTCATCATAAAATAGGTAAATGAAATAAATTAGAGTGAGATAAAATTATCAAAAAGGGTTAAGTATATAGGAAGATATCATGAGTTAATAATGAATAATAAAAATAGAATTGTAAATAACTATAGAAAAATTTCATTAAAATAAATATACAATGAATAATATATATGTAAATGTAAATAACTAAACACACATGCCTTTTAATAAATTTATATAGAAAGAAAATGAATCCATAGTTAATGTAAATGAAAAAATCTCATCAATTATAATAAAAGCTAAATTATTAATAAAAGAATTGTTAATTATTTTAATTAATGATTACTAGAATCCAGATACATTTACCATTAATATACATCCACAAGATAGTTTAAAACACACTGTATAAAAAACCCATCTGATTCGGCTAATTAATTTCATATCATGAGACTAACGATGTATTAAGGGGATTACATAATCAATTCCAAAACACTTGTAGTGTATTTATACAAAAATCCTCAAATATCTAATGATATATAAAATTAATGACTAATTTTTCTTATTATCAAATATCTATATTGATTAAAATATACAGATTTATCAATGTTTATCCAATTAATAGAATAAATATAAAAGTTAAATATGTATATAAAATGGAATATAGTTTGAAAATAGTAATATAAATTTAATGTGACTATCAGTATTAAATATAAATGTATTTCTCAATAAAAAATATTATAATGATGTGATTTTTTCATTAGAAGTTTATAAATCACAACAGAAAGTGAGATTGAAAAATAACTTTTATCACTTGGTAATATTCATGTCAGAACCCCTTGATTGAGATAATTCAATGTGAAAATTTATATACCATGAATTAAGAGAAAATAATTATTTTAACTTAAAAAGGGTCGTTATATACACCACATTTATGTTAATTGTAACATAATAACAAATAAAAGTCAATTTATTTCATATTAAGATGAAATCATTCACCTATTTATAAATTTTTTATTTTTAAGATGATATGAAATATATAACATCAAATGAAATATTATATAGAATGAATATATATTTATTAACAGTAAAAAATTCTATAGGGTTAGTATATACCCCATAGAAAATAATTATTCGGTGAAAATAGTGTATGTCTCCAAGAATGAAATGTGAGACATGAATCCCTTAACTCATGATTCCTATTGATTAAAAAATGTTTAAACTACTATAAAATGGTTTTATTAATATTATTAACAGATAACATAACCATAAAAAAGTTATAATATCATATATTATCTTCTCATAATATCTTATAACTCATTTGTTAATAAACATTCAAATTTTTTCAATATTTCAGGACTTAATTTCCTAGTTTTTTTATTGTGTCTCAATTTTTTATTTTTCATGACAAATTATTATATCACATTTTAATCATATTAATAATGTAAAATATGATTTAAATATTATATATATTCATTATATATGTATTTAGCATAACCTATAGGATTTTTATATAAGAAATGAAATACATCGTTCACGGAGATGATAGGTCATACGTACACATGAACAGTATTTCCAATTTATTGTAATATTAAAAGAAAATATTTAAATGAAATATAATTGTAATATAATTAAAACATAATAATAATGAAATATATTTTACATATGTTATTTTAAACCGACCTCAATACATTTCATGAAATTAATGAACAAATCACATCACTTTGAGGAGGTGGTAGTCCACACATCCACAATCGATGTGATCATATTTCCAAAGAAGATAAATCACGAATATTTATGTTATTTAAAAATTAAATAATCATAAATAAATAATAAATATTATATATAAAATATATAAACTATAAATCTGTCATTATTATCAACCTTTAATGGTGGTAATGTAAGAACAAATGACATTGGTTTATGATGTGGTTATTCTCATTACACACGAATTGTGATTGTGTATCCCATTTTATATATGTG
Source organism: Viscum album (assembly GCA_963277665.1). Classification (NCBI taxonomy): domain Eukaryota; kingdom Viridiplantae; phylum Streptophyta; class Magnoliopsida; order Santalales; family Viscaceae; genus Viscum; species Viscum album. The sequence continues at coordinate 163,048 of CAUJRU010001185.1, read as the reverse complement.
GGTTAGAGTGTATGTGTTAACCTTAAAATAACAACATATCATTATATTTTTAATATTTAGGTTATTAAAAAATCCTTCTATTGAAATTATTGAATGATTAGAGAATGAAAAAATTTAAAAGTTCCCATTGACGATCATTACCTATTCTTCCAGTAACTCATATTGGTTTATTCTATAAGGATTCCTTGGATTATGTTTTTCTTAATGAGAGGCTTCTAAGATTAGTTTATGGACGTTGGGTAGATATTTAGGTAGGTTATAAATGACGAAAAAAGATTTATATATGTTAATAAGTTATAGTTAATCCCTTTTTATAGTGGAGGAGGGGTGTTATTCTTGTAAATATAAATAGGTAAACACTACATAGAGTTATCCCCAACGTAATGTGCCTCCAATATTAGAACATATTATATAAAAAATATTATAGTCAATATATGGTCATGAAAATGATATTATATATGTTTATGGTTATTTTCCCCTTATGATAAATTTTAAAAAAAAGTATAATAGTTTTTACCTTAATAATTTTATTTAATTTTAATTTGTTTCAATAATATTTTTTGAAAAATGCATATTTTAACAAAATTTAAATTATAGTATATTATGATTATAAATATGTTTCCCATAGTTCAAACTCAAAATAGTTATGTGGTGGAAATTAATTTAAAATTAGTCTCACAAACGGGTTGAGAAAGTGTGGTTTCAATGTAAAATTGCTTAAAAGTTTGAAATGATTATATATACAATGTCAATGTTAAATTTATTATAGTGAACTAAATTAGAATAATAGATATCAAATTTATCTAATTTAACAATAGACCAAATAAAAATATAGTTTTACTTTATAAATAAATGATATGAAGAATAAATTTTCAATTCATATTTTTTATTCTTAACTATTAATAAAAAAATAAAACATATCAAAAAATACCAAAACCACAACCTAGGACAAATTTGATGTAATTATTTTGAAAATTGATTTTTATTTTCAAAATTAAAATTTATAAAGGTGGAATAATTTATTTTTAACATATTCTCACTATTAAAATGATATACTACTACCATTATAAAAATAAGATATTTTACCTATAGATTTTTTTTTGTTCTTCTATAATAAATATGAAATATATTCAATGAATGAAAAAATATTTTATTGAATTATTACTATATAAATTTATTTAATTTCATTACCCATTAATTATAATTTAAATTTATTAACAAAATATGCTTATGGGATCATTGATATTGTATTATAATAAACATATTACCATTATATTCCATTTGATTCTAAATTATTCTATAATTAATTGGTAACTAATGATTTCAACAATATATTTTCATATTCTTCTTAATAATATTGATAACTACCAATTTAACGATGAGTTTATATCATATTTTATTGAATAATAATTTTTTTAGAATATATTTTTTTTAGTAAAATTTTTCCATTTGTGTTCTATATGATATTGATGGAACTAGGTAGTGTGTGTAACACATGAAAAAATATTGTAGTAAGTAATGAAATAGAATCTCAATGTTCTATACAACAAAAAATTAACTTGATTTTCCATATAAAAAATAATGAAAAAAAATATTATATCTATTCTAAAAGAAAATTTTACAATGTATTAGTGTGTAACACTAGAGCATGCCCACAACCACTTTATTTTCATACAATGTCTGGACTTCCGGGTGGAATAGTTAAAAAAATTTACATGTCAACACCTTAGATAATATTAAAAATTGATAGGGAATGTGATAGGAGAAGGAACATGCCTGATGGATTTATAAAAACAAGTTATAACCCCAAATCTCCTCTCGGAGATATGTCTACATGATAAGAAAACTCGCAAAAGCCTCAAGAGACACTACCTACTACCCATTATTAAGGTTTTATAAGGGTCAAAGTCTTATATAACCCAGTATATCTTCCATTATATATATGTTAAAAATGATTTTAATAGATGAAGAAATTGTTACATTTCATATGGAAGCCCCATTTAGATGTTATAATTTTATTTTGACACATTAATTTATCAAAATTTATTTTAAATTATTTTATTATTAATATCTAAATCAAATTAATTTCATCGCTAATTAAAAAAATATAATTGTATATTAAAATTATTAATTGGATTTCAAATTTCATGTAATTGTGATCTGAATTTTACGTATAGTGCCCAATTGTAACAGGCCATGTATATTTATATTAATGATCAAAATACCAGTTAAAATTAATATAAGTACTCACCTCTTAAATTTCCTATAAGAACATGTTTTTTAACTGTTGTATGGATCCACTAATGTTTGGTCTAATTCAATATTATGGACCTAATATGAATTCCTTATTAGTCAATGAAGGTCTCATAGGGTTTCTGGGTCTTGTTTCAAGACCTGAGTTAGAATTTTTGGGAGAAAATAAATATAACAAGGTTGTGTTATACCTTGTGAGACAAGCCGAAAAATTATTTTAAATTATGAGTGGCTAAATAGTGTGGTGATAAGGGACATATGATTTTCCTTCTCCATGGAAAATGGGATGCACGACCATGTGAGAATATCTGTAATTTTAACATAGATTTTTCGCATGGTCGGGGTATAATTTCTCGAACAATATGGCCTGAGTTGGTGGTATTCCACTTTCTGTTAGAGTTGGTTCCCTAGAAAAAACTTTTTTTTTACTTTATGATAAATATGTATTAATTTTTTTAATATAAATAAACTATTTTTTACCTCATTATTGTTCTTGTGTGTGACATTGTATGTGATAATGTCTTAAGAGTAGTTGTCACTCTAAAATTTCATAGTTGTGCCCCTCTAGGATGATAAACTAGAAGTGATACACTACTGTTGATGAATATATGTTCTATATATTGATGATATCATATTAGGGTCACACATTATTTGTGCTATCTAGGGTGGATAATCATATGAATTTTAGGCACTATCTCATGGTTTATTCCCTTAGTAATACCATGTTGGATATTATGAGAATGAGACCCACCACTAGGAAACCAACATTTATATGTGTAATTGGACATTCCAATCATCAGATATGTTTATTTTTTTTAGACTATAATGTTATTATTAATTATTATTTTGATTCATAGACAATGATGTATTGATGAAAACCATGATGACAAGTGTTTGTGGTGAGGTAGGATATGTTGGGTGCATCATGAGTAATGTTGAATTAATAATTAACGTAAGGATGGATTTATCAATTATGTACATTTAATATATATAATATCTCAAGACCTTTTATTGAAATAATATTTCTAAAATAAATCCATGTCAATGGTGTTCTAAAGTATGGTTCTAATTTTGGATAGTCAATGAAAGAGGCCTTGAGAACATAGTTTAGTGAAACTGATGTTGAAAGGCGTGAGCTAAGCGGTTCATTTTTTTCTGTACGGGTATGTCAAATTACAAATTCACATGTGTTCCAAACATTAATAACTAACTGTGCATAGTATTTTAGACGTCTGGGGTCGATCCCACAAGGACCAATTTGTTCACTAGGGATATGAATTTTGGTCTTGAATCTATTATAGGAGTCCTTACTAGTTTGACTAATTGTTTAGTGTTTCTTACTATTTTTGGGTTTTACATAAATTTATTAAAGAGGGGTCGGGTTCAAGTCTGGGTATCTACATAATGTTGATCGTAATTCTAATCATGGAAATGTCCTAACTTCTAGTTGTGAAGCAAGCAGTATTCACTAAGTAACCATGGACCAATCTCATAGTTCCACCTAGATGTAACCATTACAAGGTCAAGATGCTATTTATAGTCCTATATGCATTAGGTTCAGCTTCTATTATATAATTTTTCCTTTGATAATATTCATAGTCTTATTTTACTACAATCGGGATAGGGTAATTTTTTACCGTTTCATGGTAACAATAAAGATATACAAATGGGGTTTAGAAGTTGGTTTAAATCCCAAATTCTAATCCAATTAGGTTTTCCATGTTTAGAAGTAGAGGAATAATTAATAATGTATATACATAGAATCTTGATCACTACCCCTGTTGGATTTAGCTACTCATGATAGTAATTAATGAAAAAAATGGAATAAAAGATATCAAGATAACTAGGATAATGTAATTGAATTTAATAAACATGTAACAATATTAAATAAACATTCAAGAATACATTAAATAAAATCTTACTTGATAGGAACTAAATGAAAATTAAATTACATAGGAATTGAAGGTGTTGAAGAAAATTATTCAATGGATCTTTAATTGAAAATGAAAAGGAATTACAAATGAACTAAATTTTTTATGAAGGAAAATAGAAGGAAATTTTAAAGGGAGTCTAAAAGGGTGAGATAGAAAATCCAATCCCCCTCAATGTGCTACTTAGGTGGTCATTAAATAGGAATAAATGGTCACGACGTGTAGTAAATCATCATGTCGTGAACCCTTGATACACATTACTTTGACCAGGAACTCCAGTGTGGCATGACGATTTTCCTTGGCTTTATGATGTTTTACCATGGTCACAATGTGTACAGGTCGTTCACAACGTGTAACCAATGGCTAGCTGGCTTTTTGTGTTGAATCACTGCATCTTTCTCAATTTCTAGTTCTACATGATTCACAATATATATGAGGGCCTCATGATGTAAACTAAAAACATCTTTAGTCTTCGTGTTTTTTCAATGCTTGGATTCATGGCTTGATATAGGATGTGATCTTCTAGTACTTGAAATGAACTTGGCCATCATGATATGAACATGGCCATTTTTTAAATTTTCTACCATTATTCCTTGGATCTTGTGAAGCCCTATTTCTGACAATATTAGACATCCACTATTTTCATTATTAATTAAATAACTAAATAATGATGGAAACATGACAAAAAAATAGATATAATATTTAATATTATCAGATCCCCCCACACATGAATAATTTCTTTTCTTGATGATAAATGTCTCAAAAATAATCTCAAAAGGAAAAAAAATTAATGAATCAAATATACGGTATGTCAATCCAATTAAATTATGAGTAAGAAAAAAATTAGTTAAGTTCTAATTTTAATCCTGCATAGTAAATTAGTAATTCCTCATACTTCATATATTCAAAACAAATTCTATTCTTTTAATCATTATCTTTTAACTGTTCAGTAAGCTATATGCCCATTTGTAATTTACCTCACCATGTTTTCTTCTCATTAATTAGGTTAAAATATAATGGATTCTCATACGTTGAGTCAATGTTCCTAACTATAGGCTTTCATTGATTCAATCATCTCTAATGTGTAAAGAATAATATATAAATAATCTTTAGGTCTTTTAGAAATAAGGTTCTGATGACATTGATGTTGTTAGTAGGCAGGTAAAATGTGAAAATTGGGCTCAAAACGAGGGTATTCTATAAATAATAATGAATATGATACAAGATGAGTGTGAAAAAATTCCTCAATATGGAGAGTCAGGTCAATACTCCATCACCTCCGGTTGGATCAATTTGTATAGAATAAAGATAATGAAATCATTCAGTCCATTTCCTTTTTTACCTTTCATTTTTATTTTTTATGGTTATTCCTAGGATAGGTCACACATCCATCACCGAACATTATATGATTCTTTTAGGGATTAATCAGTCTAGAAAATGTTGATTTTTGACCTGAATAGTACACAAACCATATCAAAGTTTTAATTTATTTTAAATTTTTAAAATGAAAATAATATAAATGAGATACAAAAAATGTATATGGATCATAACCTATTAGTCAAGTGGGAGTGCATTACATTTCAGATAAAAAAGCATATGTTGTTGTTCGAATTCATCTCCCACACTTGTTCGAGTATAAACATCATGAATTTTAAATGTAGAAGCGTAAGAAGTGAAATATTCTTGACATATCTTTTCTTCTAACTAGACATTCATGGAACCTTTGTTCTAAATGATGGAAAGATTTTAGGTGGGTCTCAAGTAAAATGGCTATCAAAGGCTTCCTTAATCACGTTAAAACTACAGTTGTTCTGTCGACATTTTTATAAAATCTCAGATTATGTTCTAGTATGTTTACATATCATAGAATTCTCTGAAAAAAATTTCTTGGAAATGAGAATGACACCAAAGGCTTAGAATCCTTATGGGTAAGGAGAATAAAATAAAAACTGATAAATTAAAAGGGCATAAATCTTATATAGTCAGTCAACTAGTCATAATTTCAAATATTTTAAATTTAAATTAATATTCTAAACTTGAAAATAATTCTGAAATTATATACAGGGGTGAAACATGGTTCTTATAATTTTATTTTTATCATAATTTTAAATTTAAATGGGAATATTGGTTTTCAAATTTTTAGCATGCTTATGAACATAGAAAGTATCTCTTAGAATAGTGAGAATAGGAAAAATTCAAGTTTATTACAAGTGAAATAATGAGAACTCCCCCCAGATAAATGGAGACATTGTACCCAATTTCTATGAAATAATGGCTGGGTGTTTTGTGGAAATGAGTTTTTATTATTGAATTTACATGGAAGTGATGAAAAAATTTTAAAAGCGTGAATCCATAGCTCTCTAAGATAATGTGGTATTCTCATAGGGTGTCTGATCTATCTTAAAATTGACGTTTTGTACACCGTGAAAAATCTATTACTAGTAAAATCATGCACTATCGAACAAACATTAGTTTGCATGTGTAAATATTATAATAGTTGAAAACATGCAGGTGAAATAGCAAGGGATAATGGTAACAATGTGATTAAATGAATCAAATTTCATAGAAATTAATGTAATGAAACACTAAAATTAAAAGACACAAAAGAAAACTCAAAAAACTATGGTTTTCATCCCATAATGAACTATATATTAATCTTCATCTAGACAGGTGGACCAAAAATTCAAAGATTGGTCCCACTAGCTCAGTTTCTCCTTTTTTTGATGCACCTACTACTCATTGTGTCCTCAAGTTTGTGGTTTTTTAATTGTGTTCAAAACATCATGTGAATTTTGACCAAACATTGATTGCTATAGAAAAAGATATATTGGTCGAGGTGGTTGTTGCTGCTAGTATAATTCCAATGGTAAATCAAGAAGTTGATTGGAGATATTTGAGACATGTTGGGTTACTCGTTGCAGATGAATAGAAGGAGTAATGGGCCGATCGATAACATTAGAGGACTCATATGATCTAGACAAATCTATTGAAAATGAAAAAGGAAGTAAAAAATAAAAACACATGAAAGAATGAAAGAAAACAAATAATGTATATAGAAATATACTTGCAGAGTACATGAATGTTAATAACATACTTCCCCTATGAAAAATGTCCCAAAACTCAAAAATTATGAAAAAAATATTAGTTCTCTAGGCCAAATATCCCATCTATGGTCAGACCATCATTAGAAGATTGAATAAACTAATCGGCCAAATCATCATCGATAGTATCATCAGTAGTAATTGTAGGTGGGGTTGAGGATTTTTGTGGAGTGGTGGAGGTGGATGGTTGGGATGGGGTGGGTTTTGATGAATTCATGATCTGTACAGTGGCGAGGTGTATTGCAGGTAGATAAAGGAATGAAATATTGGGGGGGGGGGTCTCAGTGGCTGGTCCCATTCACTTTCGGGCTTGGTCCATGAGAAATTCAAAAAAGAAGCATGGTATGTGACTTTGGGAGGCAGGTGGGAGGTAATAGAGTGTGAGTCTAGAAGGATGGATAATGAAGGGAATGCAGTAGTAGTTGGTGGAGGGGTGAAAGAAGTAGGCTCAATGGAGGGAAGGTGGAGGTGGGAAGTGATCTTGTAATGATTATCCAGAATGCACTGGGGGAGTACCCACATATCAGAAGCAGTGTAATTGGTAGGTGAATTCATGGTGGATGGGGTGGTGGTCGAGGCTGTCAGTGGTGATGGTTTGGATGGATAATGTTGGGTTAAAGTGTATACTACTGCTGTTGGTAACCATTCTTATAGATCATCCTCCTGAGGTGCATCCTGCTGGGGTACAGGTTCATGGATTCTAGAACCCATAAATAGATGTCGCCCTCCTTCACTGGCATATATATCTTATGCAGGTTCACTAAATCAATCACTACAACTGATCCTACTAATTTTTGGGGAATCGAGGTTTTGAAAATGTGGAGGTACCTGGCCAACCTATTGATGAGTGATCCTCCCATAAGTGTGCATCGCCTCCTATGTACTACAAATCTATATAATGAGGATAACTAGGAAGCCATGTTGATGATAGGTTTACCATGGAATCAACGATGATAATAACATCATGATGTCTAACACTACCATGGGCATCTCCTTGCAGGAACCACCCATGTGCCATGGCCATAGGCAGTATACGTAGAGCTGGAGTCTGCAGTTGGGTGGAAATTTCCAACTAGTGGACATGGGGGAACACGAGCATCACGAGTGACAATATTCCCAAATCTCTACTCATACTCCTGATAGTGCCTCATCTGGAATGTAGGATTGGTGTATTAGATAATTAACTCCTCACTATAGTTATGGAGTTCAACAACAAACTCATCCATGGGGAGTCTTGTGGTCTTCCACCTAGTCTGATGTGAACAGAATCCACCACTATGTCATTGGTTGATAGATACTCCATGAAAATATCCAAGTACATCTCCTTCCCGGTGACTATGATGTTGTCTATATACAGTGTCTCCAAGAAACTCATAATTTCATCTTCAGTGTTTAGCCTTGCACACATGCCAATGCCAAGCTTCATGTTGGTCCACATGGGATTTTCCTAGAGGTGAATGAGATTAAACCGGTGATGTTATTTTGTAAAGAATAACATAGGGTGAAAATGATGATTATCATCTGTAAACGAGTAAGGGTTCATGTCCTATGAAATGGATGGAGTGGGCAGACGGATTGAAGTAGGCTGATGGATCGTGATAGCCGATGATGTTGACGCGTAGGCGGAACTCGATGAATAAGAAGAAGGATCGTGAAATGGATTATTTCTCCATACCATGAGAGGAGAAAGAGTTTTGTATGTGCTCAACAAGAATAAGTGTTGGAGGAGGAGGGTTTGGTATTGGAATAATAGAGGAAGAAATTCATCTTTCCCTGAGGTTTGAAGGGGAGGGGTCGGACATGGAGGAGCGAGTTAAGAGTATAGGGGCTCAGGATTTGGGGGGAGGGGTGTTTGAAGGGTCCTAGACATTCTATTTTATAAAAAATGATCCAATCCATGTCACGACGTGTACCATATGGTCACATCACGGACCTTGAGAAAAAGTGTCATGTCGTGACTTGTTGGTTAATGACATGTACTTCCTTGTTTTCATTGGTTTCTTCCTCTTTCCATTCCCCACCTCTATATTTAAATGACATGAATAATCTCAAAAGAAATTAATTATTATAAATTAACTAACTTCATTACAAGGTTTCCTCCCATTCAATGCTTCATTAATAGTCGAGATATTGACTTAATTAAGGCTCATTTGATGACATAGTTCTCGCAGAATGGTTCATGTAAAATCTTCAATCCATGATCATGTTTTTTCTTATGGTGATATATCCATGTATAATTCAGAGTTCACAATAAAGGGTATGGAGGAATATTCCCTTAGAAATGAGTTTTTCAAGTACTATGATTAATGACAGATGGGATAAATAATGAATCAACTTTCAAGTACAAATAAGGGTGTTGGATTATGGATTGAATCATTGGAGGCACAGCCACTCTGGTGGGTGGTACAATAGACTTGGATACCTTGAAGTCACGACCTAATTCATTTTCTATAAATGATTCATCACTTTTTACATTATTATCCATGGAATCTTCTTCATTCTAGGTAAGAGATATGACGTTCCAATAGTTTTTTTTTAATTTGATTTGTACACAGCTCTAATGAGTTTGAACCCAATGTGTTCATCTCCCAATCTGAAAAAGAGACTTCCTTGGTTCACATCGATCATTTCTTATTATGCTGCTAGAAAATAGCTTCCATGGATAAATGGAACTCCTCCATTATCTTACAATTACAATACTAGGAAATTACCTAGGAATATAAACTTGATGATTTTAACCAGAACATCATCCCGAATTCTACTTGGGTGCTTGACCGAATGATCAGATAATTATAAATCTACCCTTGTCTCCTTGATTTATTAGAGTTTGAGTTTATGAAAGATAATCATTTCCATAAGGTAATTCTTGCTCCAAGATCACATAGTGCCCTATCAAATTTTTAGTTGTCTATATTACATAGGATATAGAAGCTGATAGGGTTTATCATCATTGGTGTAATTTTCTACTATAAAATAGAAGATCATTCTTCCATTAAAGAGATGACTCCTAGGTCCACTTTTTTAATTTATAAATGGACCTTTAGTAACATGGAATACATAGGAATCTGAGTAACATCTTCATCAAACGAGATTTTTATATGTAATGGCTTGAACATATCCAGGAAATTCATCTATTTTGTCTCATGCCTATCCTATCTCGCTCTCTTCGGATAGATAAGAGGTGGCTTGTATGGTGGTGGGGCATCATAAATGGGTTCTTTATGCTTCTCAGGTATATGTTCCTTCTTAGCTGGTACTTCATCATGATGTAAGGTGGGAGTGATTTTATCTTCTTTTACATAAGGCACTGGTTGTTTTCTCAGTTCTTCTTATTACAACAATGATTCATTGGGGTGTTGGAAGGCTAGAATGATTCTATTCCTAAACAATACTACTTTATATTTCACTCATGTGTAGGTCTCAATGTTACCACAAAGAGTACCTAGTAATCTATCAGATAATGTCTTTGGGATTTTACCTATTTCCACTTCATGGTTCTTGAATGTAGCTCACTAGTTTTTCATATTTGTCTCATGGGTCATCATTATTTGACCAGAATATTTCACCAATGATGCGAGGACGTTTTCCAGATTTCATATCATATGAGGTTGTTAAGGTCTTGGAAGAGGTGGCTGAAATTTGTGTAGTCATTGTGGGAATGGTTGTTTTTTATCGTGTGGTCTTAGTACCAGGTTCATTAGATGATACCATGCTGGTCATTGAGCTATGAATTGGTTATTTACACATTTCAGTTTAAAATATTTGTGATTATTTTGAGGATGATGATGAGTAGGCCTCTGCTGATAATATTATTGCTGCTTCAATGGCTGGTTCTGCTGATTGTAATTGACATAATTATAATCTTATGGTGGTTATTCATATCCATATTTCCAGTATTTATATAGATGCGGGATGATTCACATCACACATAATTACAATTACATTAGAGGGGCAAGGGGGGCTGAGTAGTTGGTATATGAAATTCATATATATTTTTAGTGTGCGCTTTCAATTGCATTTCTAGCCTTGCGGTCTCATAAATCTTTTAGATTCCACATCATGGTGGTCCATGATCACTCTACTACAGACTTTCATTGTTAGATACTTCATCATGAATTGATATTATAGCTTTGGGAGTCATGAACATGAGATCTCCATCCGTAGTTGCATTGACAATATTACATGCCACTGACTACAGTCCCTGAGAGAAGGTTTGGATTTATATACACATATCAGGCCCATGATTTGGACACATATTCATTAATACTATAATTTATTCCACCACTTACCAAGAATACTCTCCAATAATTTGGCTGTAATTTTGAATGACCATCAGGAGCATCCATGTCCGAATGGATGGGAAGTACGTGTCCAAAAACATCTTGGATAGTTCCCCCCAAGTCTTAATTGACTCGGAAGAATGACTCTTTATCCAGTACATGGATCTTTCTCGTATGTAGAATATAAAGGAATCGAGTCTTATTGAATCAGATGAAACTCAATGGTGGATAAAGGTATCACATTCCTATAGTAAGTTTTCAATATGTTCATGTGGATCATTGCTACGAAGACCTCTAAATTACCCAATATTTTGGGTTATATGAATGAGTGTATGATTTATTTCAAAAGTGTGGGCTTGGATAAATATGAGAAAAATGATATAGATCTTACCATGGATTCATGGAAAGCCATAATCCGTGATCATTTTCTCATGGTTCATTATTTGGTGTTATCCCAGAATGACTTGACGGTTGGGATTTTGGTGGGTTTGGCCTCGTACGATGGAATTTCTCAGTGATCGTTGAATGGAGAAGATAGGAGAGATGCCATTAGATCATGAGATCAAAGTCCAAAGGATAATGTTCATTGAAATTTATTGAACAATTAAGGGACCTTAGTATATGAATGAGAAAAATGGAAGAGACGTAAGAGAGTCTAAGAAAGAAAATTGTGTGAGGTAATGGTAATACTAGATCTCGATTAGGGTCCTAACACAGAGAAACAACATAGTCTCCCCGAAAACGGTGCCAAAATTTGATAGTCGTGATCCATACATGTAATTTTTTTCTACACATGCTCCTCATATTAGAAAATCATATGTGTCCAAAACATTACTTACTTCTTGGGAAAAGTATAGTAGATGTTTGGGGTTGATCCCATGAGGAGGGTGATGTTCTGTAGGGAGAAAAAATCTGTTCTTGAATCCATTGTAGGATTCCTTACTATTATGACAATTTCTTTTTTAGTTTTCTTACTATTTTTGGGTTCTACATCAATTTAATAATTATGGGTCTGGATCAAGTTTGAGTATCTAGATAATGGTTATCCAAATTCTAATCTTGGCAAGGTCCTAACTTCTTATGCTACAATGAATATAGTAGTCGCTAGTTAATCATGGTATAGTCTTCTAGTTCTACATAAGATGTAACTATTTTAGGGTCATAATCATAGTTATAGTACTAGATGCATTAATTTCAGCTTCTATTTCATAAATTTTACTAAGAGAATAGTCATATTCTTAGTTTACTCCAATTATGATACGATTTTTGTTTAACTATCCGATTGTCACTGTATAATTTCACAAATGGGGTTTGACCATTGGTTTATATCCCTATTACTAATCAAAATAGGTTTTCCATGTTTCGAGCTAGATTTCTAATTAATCATGTAGATATATGGAATCATGATCCCTAACCCAGACGTGTTGTGCTACTCATGATGGTAAAAAAATTAATTAACAGAATAATAGAAATAATGATATCTATGGTAATGTAATTAATTTAAATAAAAATGTAACAATATCAAATAAATATTAAAAAACACATTAAATAAAAGCTACCATGAATGAAATAAAATTTAAATGAATTGATGTAGGAATTAAAGGTGTTGAAGAAAATTAATCCACAACTGTTTGATTGAAAATATAAATTAATTACAAAGATCTAAAGTGTTTTGAGTGTGAAAAGAGATGGAACATCCGAAGGGAGTATAAAATAGAGAGGGATCCAACCAAAAAATTCTCAATTTGTTGCCAAGTTAGTCCTTAAATAAGAAAAAATAGTCACGAAATGTACATAATCGTGACGTTGTGAACCGTTGATATGTGTTACATCGACCAGGTTCTCTAACGTGGAATGCAGATATTCTGAGGATTAATGATGATTAACCATTTTCACATTGTGTATAGGTGTTTCACGATGTGTAACCCATTTTTATCTAGCTTTTCGAACTGAATCATCATGACATTCTCAGTTTCTAATTTTACATGAGTCATGATGAGAAGGAGGACTTCACGATGTGAATTGGTAATTTTTCTAGTCTTTGTGGTTGGTCATGACATGGATTCATGGATTGATGCATGTTGTGATAATCATGTACATGACATGAACTTAGCCATCACAACGTGTACTTTTTTATTTTCTATAGCCTTTCTTCCTTTCATCCTTGGATATTGTGAAGCTGTATTTCTGAGAATAATGGACATCCACCAAATGAATTATCCAAAAAAATGAAAAGCTACAATAAATATATATATATATATATAACATTTAGTCTTTTCATATATGCAACATGATTGAATTGAGATATTGTGATAAATGGATTATATTACACAGTAAGTGTCCATCTGAGGTGGCATGTCATTTTGGCATCATCTTCTTTATCTATATGTTCCTTAGCATGATTCAAGATTCTACAGTTGGACTTTATGCTACTTTAGTAAATTCCACCGAGAAAGAGGTATACTGGGTCACACACTAAGTGTGTCCAAAACCATATATAAATAAGATATTCATATTTATCATATAGCTGGTTGAATAAATCTTATTACTCCATGTTGTTTAATTGTTATTCCTGTATTCTTGATCACATTTCTTCCATCAGAAGTAATTTGACAGAATATATTGTATTTGTAATATCTAATAAATATTTATCTTTTATTTAGTGAATATAATATTTATTTATTTATTTTTTAATAATGCAGTGATATATACTTAATAAATAAAGATACATTATTACAGGCATGATAAATATTATATGGGAATGACAAACCCAGTTTAATGGTCTCCTGAGAAATAATAATTATCGAATATTATTCAATTAAATAATATTTAATTATTATTTACATGCTAAGTGAATCTATAGAAATAATAATATTACTATAATTATATTTCTTGGGGTTTTTATAGGAATAAATAAATAATTACGGGCACTTTTGAAATTATTTTAATTTAACCCTATAAATATAAATACCTAATTATGTCATTTTATCAATAGCCAATTCATTTTTTCATATTGAATCATAGAGAATCTTCTCAATCATAGAGAGTTCCGTTCAAAATGAAATCTCCCATAAACAGTGACAAATCCTCCACCATTAGATCAAGGAGAACACTTTGGATGTTATTTTTGAGGAAATCAAGGTAGACGACGCTAGTGCACGGATCTTCGGGGATAGGAACCAGAGACATCGTATGCAATATCTGAACATTTATTGACCACATGTAGATCACCTCTATAGGAAATCAACACATGATTTCTATAATGCAATAGTGCTGCATTACAGATCTGTCTCATGATTCATCAATTATGAAATAATTAATTATATTTAATTCATTATCTAATTTAAATAATTATAAACAATATATTCTGATCTCATGTCTCTCTAGTTATGATGTTATTAATGTTGTCTATATTTTATTCAACACCACTGATCACAGTTATTAACCATAATTTAGATCTTCTATTGATCTTCGATTATTGAAAATGAAATGTTGGGAACCACCCATCTCATGAGGGTTTTTCACACTAAACCTACACTAACTAAAGATACTCATGTATAAATTGTGTACAGTTTGTCCAAAACATTATCAAAATAATGAAAACATTAAATTTTGGGTGAATGATCTGTTATCCCAAAAGTCATGTTTTAATCCAACCCCTCATTCCTTTTCATTTTTCATTGAATAGAGAATCCATTTCAGCACTATTTAATTACTAATGATAAATATTCTAGAAATTTAGCTGGATCATCTATCTGGGGTCTAAATCATCCGATGTTCATCTTGCTGGATCCACACCTGTACATTATCTATTTCATTTTAATGTTTTATCATGATTCTTCATGACAATGATGCCAATTTGATGTAGGTTCAAATGCAATATTATTAGTAAATTGATCTATTCTTCAGATCTCTTCTAGTTCAAGTTGAATTGGAGACTGATACTCGATGAAGGGAGTCATATGAGTATGAGGTCAGTGGTCTGTAACTATCCCTCATGTTTATTAATTTAATAAATTTCCAAATCATTGCACTGATTTCATTGGGCTTTAGCTCTTCAATTAATATTTCTATTATGTAGTCATTAATACAATGTTCTAAGACACTTTCTATATGTGTTATTCATTATCAGTGGTATTATCAACAACTACAACCACCCCATATAGCGTGACGTACTATAACTGGGTTTTTTTAGTTTTGAAACCCATGAGCAAACATTTTAGTGTGCCAGATCGTGAACATTGTAATGGTATTCCATTCCATATTATAAGTCTATTTAATTTTTAATTGATCCAAGAAATTACCAAGTGTTTTAAATACTTTACCATCAATTGTTATGTTATTGAAAATGTTTAATAAATGATAAATTCTAATATTTGAAGTAAATTATATATACATGACATGGAGTTGTTTATACTAATATATTTCTACTCTTTTATTATCCTGATCACGTCCTTCTCATGTTATGAAAGGTATAGGAGAGAACCGAGAAATTAAAAATGAATTGACATCAATTGTTTCATGGCCCATAGCCTTGTCATAATAATGAAATTCATGGTGTCAAACTCATGGATCATAAATTGTATGACCACCAATTTTATTAAATTATTTAATAAAACAAATTTAAATATCCTCTTTATTTATACATATAGAACATGAATATTTATTATTGGGGTAATACTAGATTATGATAATGGATTTTTATGGGAATTTCTTTAGCAATTGTGGAATCGGTTGCAATTTAAAATTGATGGTTTCCATGGTTTAGACCTATCATGCAACCTGATCCTTTTCTATCCATTGATTCCTGTTACGACACCACATGATCCCTCTTATTTTATTACAGGATTCCATGGATACACTCCTTGGATATATCCTGGTTTTAATGGAAACTAGTATCCTCATTTATATCCTTGGTCCTAGAGAAAAATTATCCAATTTAACCTTAGATAGATTCTTTAGACTCTATTAGACCATTGTATTATTGAAAACCTTGGAAAATGATCCTTGAATCAGACTCCTAACCCTTATCCAAGTTGCAGTTATAACTGATTTTCTAACTACCGAGGTCTATGATTCCATGGTTTTTATCATGGGAATAATTTATATTATAATTAACATGGTTTCCTTGACCACAACTACTATAATCACAAGGTGATGTCATTACTGGTTATGCATAATATCATCTATTCATATGGCACAAAAATAATTAATTATTGATCTCGTTACATGTTCTTACAATAGCCTCGAACTCAAAAATGTACTTTGGTATTTTAAATACAATATTCCTTGAATTTTGTATATGCATGATATCACACTTTTACTATTTATATTACATGTAATAGATTAGTATCGACATCGTTTGAGGTGGCCTATTAAGATTTATCTCAAAAATTATTCCGGAACCTCTTGTTCCCATATAGATTATATATATGCAGGTGTTGACAAAGGGATGTGGGTAGCATCAAACACCTGATTTTATTCGTTTTTAGGATGTAGCTGGTAGCTGATAGTCGAGATTGAGCATGTGATTATTATAATAGTTTTTACTTACTTTGTATAATTTTTTATATCATGTTGTACTAGAATATTTTATCCATGATTTCAATATTTATCGTGACATGACATATCATCATCACCTTCTATATATTTATATCAGTTCCATTAGTTATTTTTTATTTTCTCTACATCTACTGGGGGTTAAGTTTATTATTATTTCTTCTAATTTTACCTTTGTTTGTATTATTACCAATTTTTTGTGCTATAATTTTTTAATGAGTGAATATTGTACCCAGAGATACACTCTAGGCACTCACTCATATTCAGAATAATATGGAATTGAAGGATATGTAACTGAGGCTATGTGGCCCACTGGGATCGACACACCTATTATCTGGAATCGGAGTCTGAGCCTTCATAATTTTGTATCATAGTATCTCCATTATTATTATAATATATTTAGAAAATATATTAGAGAGTAGTAACACATGCATCATTGTCAAATGTCATTCTTGGGCATTGTGGACCGATGTTCAGTGTAAATAATGAGTTTTTTGAATTATAATTGCGGTTATAATTTTTCCAATTAGAGTTGAGATATTCTCACTATTGGGTGATTCACATAAATTTTTAGGTTCATTATTATTATTATGACAGGTGGTATTAGTTATTCATTCTCCCTATGAAATGTGGTGTTGGAGTTCTGTTACATGAATCTTCATAGACAACTAGAGATGACATTTCATGCACATTTTTGTTCCATATATGTGTATTTTAGTGATTGAATTACATGATATGCCTATGAATATTGATTTGTACATTCTTTGTATATATTATTTTTGTTATTATAGGTTGTTAATGAATGATTTCCAATATCAATTCATGAGTTTTTGTGGTATCTCATGGGATTGAATGAGTAATGTACCTAAACAATATATCATTTTGAAATAAATCAGGGATCATTTTAACTGATAAGAAGTATGGGCCCTAATTCACTATGAATAGTGATACATTATATATGAACCTTGATTTGTGGAAAACAAATCAATAGAAAAATACAAAGTGAAGCATGAATGATTAAATTATATTGCTTCTAGAAAATAATGAGGAAATTGATTTTTTACCCATCATTTACTATAATAACTATAACATATTCATGGGAACTTACCAATACATGGACTCCAAATAAAATAGTTGGGGTAATGTATCATGGGTAGTGATCCTTTTTAATACATTCAACATTCGCTAGTGTCACTGTGAATCTAATTAAAACGTGTTTTGAGGTTAGTGCATGGTGCTAGTTAACCAATTCAACAACGATATCCTTGTGTCATATTCCAGGTGGGTGGAAAAAACTATGCTCATTACATGTTGGTCCCTGAGATAGCAGTCATACTGCTAGGAGTCCCACATGAGACAACACATTATGTACCAAATTTGAAAACTAACACTAATGTTTGTGATATTTTCCAATATCTGATATAGTATATTAATTTTTCTCTACTTTCTGTACATGTGATAGATGATATGAACCATGAGTTACAACTGTAAAATCCTATAATTTTCATAGAGGATGCTAGTCCACAAGTTACTGAGTCTTGAATAGAGGCCACACTTTCTATCACAATGTATCTAGAGACACGTCTAAAGTGAATGTTAGGGATTTTTGTATACATATTGCATGATTATTCCAAGTGTTAGAGGGACCTAGAGACCCCAGATAGTTTCTATTAGAGAATGGTATGGGAAAATCTACAGACATATTTTTATTATCAGTTCATTCCTTAGATATTAAGATATTTATGATCCCTACAGTTCATGCTTCTCATGTAGGTTTTTTTCTTAGTTATGGTTTATTCAGCACATTTCCCTGAGTTGTAGTGATTTTCACCGCTATAGTCTGGTGATTAGAATTTTCATGATATATTTTTTAAAGATGGTTTGATGTATGCCATACATACTCAGGTGAATTTATTTTAGATTTCATTATTTTATAAAATATCCAATCAACATATTACCACTAAGAACAACATGAGGGGCGGTGATAATACCAAACATAGAGGACCAACATCATGAAATTACAATATTTCTTCCAGAAGTCATAAATATTCTCTAGAGGTTCCATTTTAGGGAAGTAGTAGCCAAATTTCCCAGGTTGGTAGCTCTGTGGTGTGTCACCATTGTGGTAGATTGGAAAATATCAATACTCAGTGTCATAGAGATCCTCTGATGTACCAGGCGTGTGTCCATGTGGGGAATATTAATAATTTTTTTGGATCATTCCTTTAGCTTCAGGTCGATGTAGTTTCTCCCCAAATCCCCCATCGGGGGAAGGTTACTATACACCACGTCATGTGGGGATTTGTAGTAGCACTGGAAGCAGTAGAAAAAGAAGTGTTCATGGAAAAGGTATCTAGACTCTTGATCACCAACAATGCCAACCAAGATGTTATGATCATGTTAGTCCTGCTATTGAACATGGTTGTGGATTAGGAAAATTGCTTGTTTTACAGCCAACACCTGAGGATCTGGTTGAGAAACCAACTATAGTATTAGGTACAACTATAGTATCCACAACTATAGTATATTGTTTAATTGATATGGATTCTTCATAATCTTTAATCTCTTTGCCTATTTTGTAATTTGTCAAATTTGAAATATAGTCTTAATCTGGAGTAATGTCCCTACACACAATGTTTATAGTAAATTCATTGGGAATACACTAGTTCAAGTATTGTCCCCTCAAGTTAGGAAGGTACCCTTCTTATTGGATCTATTTTTTCTTGAGATGATTCTATTATTTTTCATCTTAGTATGGATTGGTTTATATCGTATCATGTCATTGTAGACTTCTATCGCCACATGTTATTGTTTAAATCGCTAGAATGATCCATTTATCCAAAAATGGATTAAAAGAGTTAGTTACATGTCCAAGATAGTAGAATTTGACCAATGAAAAATTGTCTAGGTAGAGCGACGAAACATATTTCTAATATCATCCTGAAGGATCTGGGAATAATGCACGATAAATTTCATCTGTAAGTATATATTTCCACGGTATTTTCTTGGATTAATTTTCTAGGTTACGTCCTATAAAAATGTAGAGTTTATGATGTAGCATGTTCTAGGAGCAACCCCACTATCCACTCATCTATACATGATGACACATATAGATGCCCAAGAGATTAAGGATTATTTTTATGATCATGTTGACAATAGATTTACACATACAAATACATCATCTTGTGGTTAACCTATGAATTAAACTAGAATGTGGAAGAGAAACTTCTTCGCTGAATGGATTATTGATAGTTGAAAAATCTTACAGTGAAGAACCAACATTTTCATCCACATATATATGTTCTTTATAACTAGATTGGTGAATCTAGGTCCTTCTATAATATTTTTTATATGATCATACTATCATCAATTTCGAGTTAGATCTTCAGACATACCTTGTAATTCTTTCTATTTATTGTATGGTCTATATGATGCTTTTAATATTATGTTTACTCTTATCATGGTTCCCACCGGTTACATGGACCTAATGAGTAGGATGTTATACTAATGTCAGTATTCCATTGTCTTTGTATTTGTGGAAGAAAATATTGGTGTGAACTCACACTCGTATCGACCATTCTAAACATGTTGAGTAAAATATATGTACACTAATATAGAAATAGATTAATAAATAGATTTCTATGTTCGAGTTATGGATCAAAAAAGGCCACTTCATGAGTCATATTATCTCTGAAGAAAGATTCTCTGTTAACATAGAGAGGGTGACTACTATAGTTAGCTGGGAGTGGCCAAAGAATGAGTTTGATATATGATGTTTATTTGGGCTGGCTGGATATTACATGAATTTCATATTGGACTCATCACACCTATCATCACCTATTATTGTACAAACATTGATGGGTGTCAAGATTATTTCTTCAAAAGAGTGAAAGAAATCCATTCATTAGATGAAATGGAGGTTAGTCTTAGGAACAATTTTAATTCTTCTATAGTGTGAAAAAGGCTATATAGTCTTATATTATAAACCATTAATTTGACTAAGAGGAGTGATGACATAGGAGGAAAACATCACTGCCTACGGATATCAGCAGTTGAGTCCTAATGATTAAAATCACATGACACATGACTTTGATCTAGGGGATGTTATTCATGCCTTATGTTTCTAGAGAATATATTTTATGATTGAGAAATTTTTGAGTATAAATATGACTAGATCATCAAATATATATTTACATATCATCAATTTATTCCAACATACTGATGATAGGATAAATAGAATTAGTCCTTTGATTTTGAACTTGGTTATACACATGAAAAAATAAATGTTATATTTGATGCCCTATGTAGAAGAACAGAAGCACAAGACAATTGATATGCTAATAATGAATGGATATTAATGGTCATATTTACTATGGTTTATAATAGAGTTATGATAGTCATGATATGTCTTATATCTCATCCTTGAATGTGACCTCTTTCCTCCTCGAGAAGGTTATGAGAAGGATCTTTTTAGATCCCGAGGGCCTATTTCCCTATGAGGGTATTTCATAAGATTAACCATATATAGATTTTCCTATAAGTATAGTTGAAATATTTTGTATACATGGACATTTTGGGTTTATATAGATATGAAATAGGAGTGGATGCATTATTCCCACATTTTGTAGTTGGTAGTTAATCTACGAATATAAAAAATTTATTGTTACATGAAATTCCATTATTGGTGGGCTAGGATTAAATTTCTGATAGAATTCTTTATAAATAGGTGTTCACCCATTTGAAGGTGATTTATTTGTACCAGATAACTATATTCCTTTTAAATTACCTATAATTACTAGAATTAACATTTGAAGATATTGATATGGATTTCGTAGTTAGATTACATTGGTTATTGAGATGTATAAATGTTTTATATGTAGTCAATGAATAACTAATGAAGGTATCCTACATCAATTATATCCTAGAAGAATTATTTGATGATGATATAGGATGGTTATATGCCTGTGAGAACATCTAATTACTTGGGGTACCTCAGACTATCATTTCAGAGAGGTACTCTCATTTTATTCCACAATTTTGGTGTGGTATTAAGAATGTTATGGGTAAAAATTATATATTCAAAAAATAATATCACCCTTATAATGATACACATTCATAAAATATGATATAAGTTTTAGATTACATGATTAGGGAATACATCCTTGGTTTTTCAGTTTCCTAGGAGATGCATGTCCCTCTCGCTGAGTTCACCTATAATAATAGCTTATAGGGTACAATTCAGTTGGATCCATGTGAGAACATATATAGAATATAATTCTGTTCTTGGCTGTTCTTGTTATAGGTAGTTGTGCCATCTTGTATAGGTCCTCATCTCATTTAGGATATGTTAGAGTGGGTTCATCTCATCAGGAAGCATTTGTATATAGATTGGTCTGTACATAAATTCTATGTTTATCATAATTGACAGCCTATAAATTTCGAGGAGGGGTATTGTGTTTTCTTGACATTATTGACCATTATAAGTAATGTATAGATAGAATGTAAAGGGAATAATTCTTATCATTATGTAAGGACATTTTAGATTCTAGAGAGAGTCAGTATAGTAGCCTATCAGTTTATATTACCTCAGATATTTCTTTCCCAACACGACATCTTCCCATTTCTCAAATTTGTTAACTTCATTCAAAACCATCCCACGCATTGTATATCTAGGATGTTGATCTAGATGTTGAATATACCTTTCAATAGTTTCATATATGAATTTTTATTGAATAATGATTTTTATCTATGGTCGGTTGGTCCCTCTAGTATTGGGGCTATGTTAGCACAGTCATCTACAGTACGAGACAAGGGAGCGGATGACTGATGTACAAAACTAGTTGCAAGAGTTTTTCATAGAGAGATTTAACTCTATTTAATGGTGAACTCAAGGATGTTTTCCTTAATTTTGGGAATACTACATTGTCATGGTTATACTCTAATGTATGTATCTTTTACATTTTGTCCTATTTATCTTTTATGGACATAATATGGATTCAATATCATTTTGAGAAGGTATCATGTGTGTCAAGGAAATTTTTCATATCCTAAAGCATGGAAATTTGGTGGAAAAATTCTTTTCACATGATTAAATGTAACCATGAGGGAAATTAAGCAATTTTTTTTAAATTTTTTGATGATGGATAGTGCGGTGATATGGGAAACACAGTTGTCCTTAATCATGTAAAATATGATGCATGGTTGGGAAATAATTTATTAAATTTTAACAGATCTATTTCACATTGTTGGTGTTTTTATTCACATACCATGAGACCTAACTGTGTGGCATACCCCTTCCTATTGCTAATTGTGATTGTTTTTTTTCATTGTTTGTCAGAACTGGGTGGCCAAACCATGCGATGAGTGAATTTTTGGTGAAAAGTTAGTTCACACTTAAGACTTGTTTTAATCCAACCCCCCATAAATTTTATGTGCTAGTTGGAAAAACCTTCATTACATCTCATATTATTTACTAAAGATAAATATTTTATATTTTTATATAGGTCATTCATATAGAGTGTAATTTCACCGTCATTCATCTTGCTGGATCTACACCGTTATGTTCTCAATTCCTTTTTAATCTGTCATTATTCTACTCCATATCAAAAAGTGTATGAAGATGCAGGCTCATATTATTTTTTTGATTCATTTATCTTTTCTTCAGATATAATTATATCCACGAGGAATATTTGGTTGATACTAGATGAAAAAATTAATCCCATTAATAGTTAGGGAGTATACAACTGATCACTCAAGTTTCACCATTTTATAAATTATCGTGTAGTTGCACATATTTCAATAGAATTGTCTATTGAATAAATATACCTTTATTTTATTCATTAGGAAAAAATTATAAGTCCCTTTATATATGTGATCTTAATAGTTGGTGGTTATTTCCATAGCTACAACCACCCCATGTTTGGTGATGTACTATAATTGGGGTTTTAGTGTTTTTACAACATTAAGCCACCATTTAGGTTTGATTGAGCATGACCATTCTAATGGAAATCATTTCCATATTATATGATCATTGAATTATGAATTTATCAAGGAATGTACCATGTGTACTAAACACAATACCTGCCTAATATATGTGATTTAACTTTTTTTAATAAACGTTAAATGGTTATATGGGAACTATATTGTATATATATGGACTATCTTGGTATATATTAATGATCTACTAGTGGTTTCTCATCCATATAAAAACCATGTAATTCATGATGGGTAATGTAAGGAACTAAATTATTAAATATTAAATGAAATAAAACATCCCATGTCCCTTGGTCTTTTCACAATAAAAAAAGCATGTCATGAATATCTTGACTCTTAAATGGAATAACAATCGCATGGCTCTAATTATCAAATGAAACAATTGTATGTTTCCTATAAATAAATATATGTGAACCATGAAAATTTTATAGTGGGGATATGACTTGTTTTTTTTCATTGGATTATTGAAGGAATTACTTGAGCACTCATGGACTCCATTTCAATTGAAGGATTACAGTTGACTTGGTAGAAACCCACCATGGGACCCGATCCACAAATATCAGTGGATTCCTGGCATGAAACTGAAGGATACATCCTTTTAAATTA
>CAUJRU010001185.1:117102-138125 GCA_963277665.1 Viscum album | reverse complement strand
AGACACTGATGAGTTGAAATCCCCCATCAAGGTGTGTATTTTTACTACCATTCACCTTGATTGTGAATCATGTGGGAGGGATCTACTTTTCTATTCCCATGAATCTTAAATTTTCAATTCTAACCAAATATAAAAAAAAGGTTAATGAGTTGAAATGGGTAAAGTGATGTAATGTACATGTTTTTTCTAGTGTTGATTTTCCTGTAATGTTGTGAACTATACAAGATAGATTCCCCGATGAAAATAGTTCATTTTAGAGGTCCTTGGATTCACAATAAAAAAAGTTACATGATGGTTGATTCCTATTGAAAGCTTTTATATGTAAATTTTTATATCTCTTGCACATGGATAATCAAATAATTCCACAGGATTACACAATTTCTATGAAAATAACTAATGTAACATGTAGAATTAAATAACCGATGCCTTGTTAAATAAAAAATTGTGTTACTCATTGGTATGTGGGGTGAATAGTTCTATTGGATATTTGGTTTTTGTGTTTGTGGGACAAAATGAATGTGATGTGGCTATCTTGTGTTGTGTGAATACACTTTAGCTTGTTTTGATATGTTAGTGAAACCTATGTGTGTGTTGTGGGATGGATTTGGGTGTTTAGTGGATAAACATGTAGAAAATACATCACCCTAACCATTTAAGAGAATATCAGGTTTAGAGATTGATTTATTATGGGATGGATGAGTCCTATTGCACAATGCGTCTTTTATCAGTTTGTACAGTGTTGTGTTGATGCATTTATGGTTGTGTTCTATTCCTTGTCGATTCCGATATAGTATTGGAATAATCCAAAATATAATTGGGTAAGAAACATTGAATGTCTCTTTATTTGGTTTAGTTAACAGAATGAATAAATGATTTTCAAATAAACATTGTTAATGGATAATTAATATTGATGGAATTGGAAAGGAATTTATCACATGTTCTGTGGTGTTGTGTAATTGTAGGTAGCATCAAATTTGGTAGTGTTGTGAGTTAGATGTTTTTTAACCCACAGTTTGTGCTTGAGTGTTTGGTATCATATATGTATATAAATTTATTTATTTTCCAAAGTGATTTCTATACACACCTTAACCAAGTTGAGAAGTACATGCCGACACCCCCCCATCGTCGTGATAGAGGGTGTATTTCTAAAAATCCAAGATGGAGTATGAATGAATGGCCACTCTCCCTTCCCTACTCCCTCATAAATGTGGTGATAGCCCATGATTAATCAGGTAGGTTGTGGTTTCCATGCCCCAGGAATTTGGAAGCGAATTTTTCTATCTAGATGTCTTTAGGATGAGATGTTATGTTCTTTCTTGTGTGTCTTCAATATGAGGTGCGGTTTGTGGCCCATGATTCTGTAGGAAATATGAGACATGGTTTGTGGCCTATGTGTTTGTGGTTAGGATGTGATGTGGTTTTTGGCCCATGTGACTATGTGCATGATGTTATGTGGTTCATGGCCTATGTTATGGGATGAGGTATTGTTGTGGGGACACTGTGTGTGTGGGGGGGGGGGGGGGTTGTATGGTGGTTCATTCAGAAGAGGTTGAATCGATATGATTTTTCCAATTAGGTAAGAGTGTCTAAACCATTGGCATGTGTTTTAGGTTATCCAACTCATCAATTTTCTTACTATATTACATTACTTGAATTTTGTTATGTGGTGAGTGTGCCTTGTTGAGGATGGGGTGTCTAGTATACCTTCTTACATACTATTTGGTTTAGCTATTTTTTTATAGTAGAATTAGTATGATTCCTTTCTTGTTTTCATGAGAGAGATATGTTATTCCTTCTGAGTATACTTATATGCTCACCCTACATATATAAAATGGTTTCAGGTTTCTCGGAGGAATATTTGGACTATGATGAGAATTATTACCTCAAGGTTTGGGATAGTTGTCCTGTCCCTACTTTATCTAGATTTTCGGATCATTACTTTTGAGTTTTACTATACTTCAATTAATAATAGTTTTATTTTAAACCTAAATTTGGGATATATTTTGTAATTATTTTATATATATCTTGGGGTTGTTTTGACGACGATACATCTAATCTATCGATCATGTTTTAAGGTAAATTCCTACCATATTATGATATTTTTATAACATTGGTGATGGTCGCTACTCTAGTGCCTATTAGATGTGGGAATTATAAATAATTATAAATAATTTTAAATTTACTACTCATGGGGGGGGGGGGTCTTTGGATGTATGGGTTTGTGGAAATAAGATGTGTTAAATAAATAAATGGCATCATTTTGTAGAAAGTTAGTTTACTAGACACCAAAACGTGATTTGGAAACCAATTTGAAGGAATTATGTCTATGTACATGTACACCCTTAAAATAAAATAAAATTAAATATATTGGGGATGAATTTTTTACTATATAGGAATATAATATTAAAAATTTAAGTGGTGAATAATGAATAATAATAAAAATGCACTGAAGAATATGTTACCTCTTCTTTGGGTAATTGCTTCTGGATTCCACCAATGTTCTCCATTTCATTGCTTTCTGTATATATTTAGTCTTTAATGATGCGATTATGTATATGGGATGATTATTTGGGTAATATTATACTACAAAAGGTATTGATATGTGTGAATAAGTGAGGATTGGTGGTTTCCTTTTATAAGTTAGGTAGAGGACACCCATTTTATTCTAAAAATTAAAAAATAGGTTTCCTAGATTTTTACAAAATAATATTATTAAATTACACAGAAAATTAGATATAAAAGATTTAATGGTTGGATTATAGCCATTAAATGGGGTCCAGAAATGAGTAGGGACATTTTTAATCAATAATGATAATGTTTATGCCCAAAGTAAACTCATTTTTATCATAATCATTACAATTACTCTTAATTACATTCAATAATTATTTTTCTAAAAAATATTCTGAATATTTTAAAAATTGAAAATAAATATTAATCATAATATGCTAGCCATTTTCCAAATTCCAATAATAGATGTGGACTAATTTAATTTAATATTAAACTCGCAGATGAAACTACAAAAAAGTTTTTTATGTAAAAAATTTTAAAATATAGAAATGTTTTTATATCCCATTTCAAAAGATATATTCATTAAATTTAACTAAATTGGATGAAATTATATAAATTTGATCTGGTTACACTCAAAACCCAATTAAAATATAATATTATTTTAGATGACAAAGATGTTATCAATTAAATTATATAATTATTTACTAATCATCAAAAAATAAAAAAACATGGAAAAATAAAACATTTAAAAGAAGGAAATTATGATATCCCAAATTTAAATATGAAATAAATGATATATATATTATATTAAAGTGTCAATTTTTAGTTTTAAATCATTTCATTCATTAAAATGAAGCAAAACTGCCATTAAAAAAATAATTATTTTTATTCTTAGAATTTCATTTATTCATATTTAATTCCTAAAAACATATTGGATGAATTGAAAATTAATTTATTAAATATATATTACACATATATATATATCATTTAATTTAACTCAATAATATTTATTATTTTAATTTATATGATAAAATGTATTTTTTGGCACATAAAATTAGTTTTTCAAAAATAAAATATTATATAATCAATTTCTTTTTATATACACTAATAAATAACTTGCCACTAATGTATTAATTATATAAATTATTATAAACCAAGTATTAATGATTTTTTTAATGATATTAATTTAAAATATTCCCATGGATAGGTGATAACCATCATAGTAAATATTAATATGATATTTTTCTTCGATAAAACTCCATCTTGCATTTCACACCCATTATCGAAGGGACTCAGTGTTGCGTGCAGTGAATGATAAACCTGAACTTTTTTATAATACAATATAAACATTGTTTTTAAAATAAAATAATCTAGAAAATAATTTAAATTAATATTAAAATTATATTTCATAATATCAAAGGTTGTTACCTACTTTAGATGGATAGATAATCCCCAATGATGAAAAGTATATGGAGAATACCTACATATTGGATTACTATGACCAGAATACACACAAAGATAATAAAAAAACTATTTCTACCCAAATGAATCCCTTAAAACAGATCTAAAAGATAGCTAACCACAATATCTTTTTGTTTTATTTCCAGATGATACACTATTTAAAATAGTGATTCCGTCTAAAGATATACCCAAACCAGTCTTCCATGATATGTGTGCCTCAGCCAAAGAATCTTTCACAACTACCTCATGAATTGTTGGATGAAATAATACAATCAACATCAACCTGTGTTTCATCCTCATCTATTACAGAAAAATCTGAACATTATGGTAAT
Source organism: Viscum album (assembly GCA_963277665.1). NCBI lineage: Eukaryota > Viridiplantae > Streptophyta > Magnoliopsida > Santalales > Viscaceae > Viscum > Viscum album. The sequence continues at coordinate 133,824 of CAUJRU010001185.1, read as the reverse complement.
CATTATTTACAAGCTCCATTTCCTTATGAACCAACTCAAAAAAATTTGCAGAATACTCCAAAATAGTTCCCTCACCCCGATCCAAGATCAAAAGTTTCTAGGTATTATCTGCACTTAATTCTTTTGGGTAAACCATATGATTATTTATTTTTAATAATAATTTCATTTATGGTTCTTATGAAACATATAGTTTAAAATAGAGTACCACCAAATAAATTTATGTCCCACTAGCATTAACGTGAAAAAAATAACATTGAGTCTTTTCTTACATTTATGAAATTGAATATTTTCTCAATCAATGGATGACACAACTCAGATCCCTAAAATAATTTTCAACATATAATATAGGTATATGATTATTGGTAATATATTATCCATGATCGACCACACGTCAAAGTTTCCTTGTTTCAAATTAACCCAGCATCTGAACAGTGCATATAATGACTTCTTACAATGAAGGAAACATTGGAGGATTCACATATGAAACCTATCACAAAACTTACTCTCTATAATTTTTATGATATATAATCAATATATAAATATATTAAACATTTGAAAAAAATTATATAATTTAAATATTATAAAATATTTTGAGTCGTTTCATAATTCAAAAATTTGATTACAAACAAATTTAATTTAATGAAATTATGTTTCCTTATTAATGAATGAAATTTCCAAAAGGAAGTGCCCAATTTATATAAAAATTTATAATGATTTATTCAAATAAAACTAAACCCCAAATACCAAATGATATAATAGTCTATGACCACCCATGGTAACACAAAATATATCCCAAAATTAAGCAGTATATACCACTTTTCCGCAATTCCTATATGAATTTTGACATTAATATCTCCTATAAACCTAAGACATAAAAACCTCAAGTAGTGTTATCCAACATTATTATGAGAATTATCTCTAATACCACATTATATTGTAAAAATTGAGATGAATATAACCATACACCCAAGTTATCCATTATGTTTTGAGGTTAAGCAATAGAATAGAAACTTTATCTTTAAATTGAAACAAGACTTACATAACATGTTCTACAAAGTAGAAAATTTACACAAAGAACTATAAAAAAATTTATATAGGACAAAAACTAAAAAATTATTAAAAAAGATCAATACTTCCCTATTTTTCCAATAGTCAACTCCAAATTCCCTTTTTATAAATTAAAACACAAATGTGGAAGCTGATATGCTACAAGATACCATTTCCTTTACCTAGATCCCTCAATACAAGAACTACAAAAAAAAACTAATGGAAAAAGTATGAAATATGAATAGATATTAGTGTAATACAATATGAGAGTCTATAATATGACTAATATAAATAATATTATATGTCGAGCTAAACAAATACTTTTATAACGATTTTTCATAAATCAATTCCATATATTAATCATTTTATCATTTGTTGTCATAAAATCCTTTCATATTATAAAACATTGAATATGGAAATTATACTTCATAAATTATGAATTTTTATATTTTAATAAATATTTATGAATGTAAACACATAACCAATAAATAACTAATCATATGACATTTTGGGATACAAAGTCATTATAAAATATATGAGCATCAATCCATTTAAAATAAAACCCTATTATAAATAATTATAAATGTAAATGACCTTATTAATATGACTTAATAAATAAAAAAATCATTATACATAGATAGGATCCCAAATAAGTATTTTTTGGATCCATAAAATATCATGTGCATCCACAGTACATCAATATCCAAATGGTTACCAGATAATGGTGCCTCACAATATAATTCTAATATTATTTCTTTAACAACGCACCCAAGGATCCATATTTGCCAATAATGAAAATGAAATTTATAATAATTTATCAAAATTTTATAATAAATCTCTAATGAACAATGAATTCTCCCTTTTGAAATCATTTTATATTCAATGAAACCCATTTTAAAAACATTTCCCTTCAATTGTATGAAAAAAGGGAGTTTATCAAGAACAACTAGAACATCATTTCATTGACCCATTTTATAGAAAAACATACCTAAACCTATTTTAAACATTGATTCATTTGATAAAAGTGTTTTGAAACCATGAGGTCATCCATATAAAGACAATGCATAATATGAAACAACATGGGACCAAAAAATGTATTTCCCAATCATGAAAATGAATCCTAACAACATCCAATGTTATAGAAGCATCCAAATGATGCAGCACCAAATGTATTACATACATAAAGAGAGGTATCCATACAAAAAAGAGAACAATTAATTTACCAAGTGATATATAAGTGAAGGAATCACCCAAAATAACCTAGTGGGTGATCTGATTTTTAAATAATTACGCAACGCTCAATGATTATTAACCACATGGATAGTTCCCTAAAAGAACAAATAAAAACACATTCCTTGAGTTTAACCCAATTAATTGTAATGTAATAAAAAAAGATGAATTACATTGATAAAACACAACAACTAATTATTTAAAACATATTTTACACAATTTCATGATGTGAACCTGTTACACAACTAGATAACCCTTCACTCCCCGAACCAGCTTCATAAAATCATATTAGAAAAACTTATATGATATGAATTTCTTCTATAGAGCTTGTGGTCCACAATAATAATTCACAAATTGAACATTTTAAATTGAAATTTAATAACCCACACATTTAAAATTTTCATAAATTGGCATGAACAATGCATCGTCTTCAACATATTTTACACTTGGAGTCCATTCATTCAATTAAATGAACATCCCTAAACATTGTACTTTTTTCAGAGTAAAGTATATCTATCTCAGAAAATCCAACAAAAAAACCAAGGCATGAAAAAAACATTAAAAATTGAGTACCAAAAAAATAAAAATGGGATCTTACAAAATCATTCACACGTCATTTATTTTGACCCCTCGTAAACCTACTCTAAACAATACCACGTGAACTAATTTTCTCGATTTTTAATATTCATTATGACCAAAAATTAAATTGACATGCAACATAATATTAATTTTTTAATTAAAAATATGGAATCATTTTTCCAAATTCATCTCTTAGATGTGGGAAACATTAAATTAAAATAAACCAAATAAATGTGTCTAAAAAGTTTTATATGAAATGAATCTATCAAGCATTAAATGATATTTTACTGGCTATATGAATTTTATTCATCAATATATATATATATATTAATATAAATAAATATATATTATACTTATTTAAATTAAAAAATTAACAATATAATATTATTTTATTTAAAAAAATAGAAAGAAATTATTCCTTAAAAAACTGTTTGTTGAAAAAATAATCATTTCAAAAACCAAATTATTTTATTATTATATATAAAATTGTTATTTAATAATTTTGTATTTACACATATTATATACATTATTATTCAAAAAATTAGTAATATTTATATACTAAATTTATAGATATTCATAAATTATTATTTCTAAGGAAAAATGTTAATAGTCCATTCTAGTATTTTCATGTGCAAACTAAGATTAAAATAAATATTCATCCTATAAAATAATAATTTATATTACATGAAATTTTAAATTTTTATAGGTTGTTATATTTTTATTTAAATATATTTTGTAAATGATATAATGGACGATATTGTGTTAGATATGAATATTAAATTTTTTAAGAAATTTTTTGTATTTATGTCATGAGATATAATAACTATGACCTTTTTGTAACATATTTCACAAACATGATGTATGAATGTCTATTGAAGGACACATGTTGGGTCAAATTACAATTATTTTTATTAATCCATTAATCTCAATTTATGAAATTAAATAATGAATATATGTGGGTGGATATATAAAATAATAAGTATAAATATAATTAAAATTTAAAAATAAATAGTTTCAGTCATCAAATTCCAACAAAGATAACTTGATGAACAACTAGAAACTATTCTGTCAGTTGAAATTATCTTATATAATCATAATAACTATTGAAATTTTGCCTTAATGAAACAAATTTTTTAGACATTTTTTAAATCATATTTTTTGACAATTTCCTTTTTAATGATTTTTTGTTTTTTGAGTTAAAATTGACTTTAATGAATTTTTTCCCTGAAATTTCAGCATATTTCCCTCTTAAATTCATCTCTTTTGACATATAGTAATTTTTTTGTTGATATTTTAATGATTTATTTTTATGGGGATTTTATTGAGTATATAAGGTGTAGAAAATCATAAATTTCACTGGATATTCTATAGTATTTTTAAAGGAAACTAATTATTGTCTAATACTCATGTTGTTTTCATATATCCACAAGGTACGTTGTAGCCTTGTACAGGGTACTCAGAAGACTGTTGTAGAAAGTCCTTTTCATGAAGTGTAATATTTTCATTTAATATAATTAATCATAATTTTTAAATAACTTCATATATTGAGCTATATTCATTTTAATGATGGATACATTGTTTGGATTAATTACCACCATTCTCATTAGCATTATAATTCCTTTTATTAAATCATATTTTTTTATTAATTATATGTTTTAATAGGATTTTATATTCAAAATTGTGATGATTTATATTTCTCAATTTGTATTATTTTCATATAATATTTTATAAAAGTACCATGAATGTCCTATTTACATATTCTAGTTTAAGAAATAATAATAAATTTCATCATAATTTAATTTATCGAACAATAATATTATTTTATCCAAGTGGGATAAATGGTTGTATTATTGTTATCATTTTAAAATCATTATATAATTGTTATTCTTTGTTTAAATATAATTGTTTGTTATTTATATTTAATTTTGTAATTATATTCATGGTATATTTTCATAAATTGAGATGAAATATTTACTTTTTCAAAGGCTATGGTAGACTCTACTTTTTATTTCACTCAAACAATCACATTGATTCTACTAGAATTACTTTGGGTGAGTGGGTAAAAAATGATAAAATATTCATTAAATGTTTCCTAGAAAAATTTGGATTTCATAAAATCAAAATATAATTGTTTATGCCTACACAATTCTTTGTCATTTTAATGCCTTGGTTATTTGTTATGAATTTCATCCAAGTACATGTCTGGTAATAAAATAAATAATGAAATACTTCAAACATATTTTATTGTTTTCACAATTTATATTCAAAATTATACTTTTATAATTCACAATTCCTAGAAATTTGGTTGTTGAATGTTATAATAAGATTATAACATGACACATTATTTAAATTAATGTATCATAGTGATTAAATGGGGATTATATTATTGGATATGGATGATTATGAAAACAGTACTATTTTATGTGATTCTTTGCATGGTAAAATATATTATACTTCATTATGATAACATAATGGATAAATTAATTTGAAAAATGTTTTGTGAACATCCATTTTATAGATTTATATTAAATAAAAACATATTTATTTTAATTATATCTATTGATAAGATAATATCCTTAGAATAGATCAGGATACAACAAAATGAGAGATTATTCTATAATTATGTTTTTATTCCATTAAAATTTGAAATTTACATGATTATTTTCTAATATATATTCATTGTATGGTAATGTAATGGCCCGGAACTTTCCAGACCATTCCATTGTCAAAAAGAAGGTCACGAAGTGTTCTGGAGGGTAAAATGGACTTTTCCCACACATTCCAGAATTTTGAAACTACACACCGTGTACCCCCTTTCTGGGTATACACCTTGTTGCAGGCCATGTCCTCACCGTGAGAAGTAAATGAGTACATGCCGTTTAGTTTAACTACAGGCTGTGTACCACCTTGCTGGGTATACCCCGTGTTGAAGGTCGTGTCCTTGCTGTGTGAAATAATAGGTGCACACCGTGTGTCCAATACTACACGTCGTGTAGTTCTTCCTCACGTACGGATTACTAGTCAAACGGTTGTGTGCTGTGTTGGAGTCGTGTCCCTACCGTGTCCAAAAAATGAGTACACGCCGTGTGTCCAAACTACATGCCGTGTAGTCCTTCCCTGCATATGTGTTACCCTCAAACTGTGTGTTGACTAGTCAACGGCCGCCAAGCCGTGTTGGAAGCTGCGTAGAGACCGTGTGAAATAACCAAGTACACATCGTGTACCATAAAGTACACACCGTGTAATTTTTGTTTTCTCACCTATAAAAGGAGGGGTCCCCTCCTCCTTTTCAACACACCCCTCTCCTCCCCTCTCCTCTGAGAAAAGCTCTCCCAATAGACTCAAAGGCTCTTTCTTCCATAACTTCTTCGTCGGAGCTCTTATTTACGATCCGTCAGTGGACTCGAGATCATAAAGGTGAGGAGGAACTTATGAAATTTTATATGTTGTCTTTCATTTGGCTTTTCCTTTCTGACTTCCACCCAAGGAGGTTTTTCCGGGACCCGATAGAAGTGACAGACGCCAACAGACGTCTTCTAAAGTCAATCTGGGGGAGTGTTGTGATCAGAACCTATTGAATTAGGGATATTACCTTCATCTCTCAAATTTTTGCATCATGCGGGGTGGGTATCCTTTTGTTTTCATGAGAAGCAGTTGAACCATTAAATAAAGATAATAACTCGTTAAAGAACGGGGATGGGGAAGTTGTTATGTTTATCTTTATATCCTGTGATATTATGTTGTGAATTGAATAGGCTTATGCCTACTGAAAATCCCAGTCGTTGGGGGCCTTTTCATATGCAATTAAATGTTTCCCTATCATGCTAGACCGTTTTTGTGGATGGATCTTTGATGAATGTGGGAAATTGGTTAATCACGTAAATTTGGATATTAAAAATATGGAACCCTTGTGTGGTCACCCCGGTTGAACAAAATGGAATAATGAACATGTGGGAGTTTCCTTGGATACATGGTATGTGATCGGGGTGTGTTGTGGGTTGTTTTGGATCAGGTGAGAAGCGGGGTTGCGGTTGACTTGGTTGTGGGTTGGTGTGAATGTTATGTTGGTGACGGGCAGTGGGGCTGCGATAAATGGTATTAAAGGGATAATTATGTACGGTGCAGTTGTGGTTATGGTGGTTGGCAGTGGGGCTGCATGGATGGGTTTGAAAGTGAATTGGATTTGGTTTGTGAATAATAAATATAAAGTGGAAAATTTAATGAATGATGGGTCATGGTAATTGGAACATGATTAATAATAAATGGGTTTGTTGGTTTATAAGAAGGTCTTGGTTGTGTTGCTTGTGTTTTCCTAACTTGTTTTGTGGATGGTAGGGATATGTTTTACGAATGATTGATGTGGTTGGTTGTGGATTGTTTCCCAGTAGTTAAGGAACTAGTAAACTAATTCTTCTGAAAAATGAAAACCTAATTGGGGTTGGGTTTTTTTGTTATATTCATTCTTCGTAGTAGCAGTGCCGAGGCATGTGCTCAGTTTCTCTGTTTAGAAGCCATATGTTGGGCTATTTTTTTTGGTATATGTATATATATCGGTATCTTTTGTGTTTTATTTCCCGCCACCCATATTGAGAACTTAGTGACGAACACTACCATTTCATGGGAGAGGGTGGTTTCCCTTAGTTACTAGCTCCTTCCTGCTCCTTCTCCCCTAGGTTGTGATTACTTGAGGCGACCTTAGACCTAAGTCTCTTCGGGCATGGTTACTTTTTCCAAGAATCTTCGGGATGAGGCCCAGGTGTGTGCGGGCGAGATACGTGATGGTGAGGCCCAGGTGTGTGCGGGCGGGATACGTGGTGGTGAGGCCCAGGTGTGTGCGGGTGAGATATGTGGTGGTGCGGCCCAGGTGTGTGCGGGCGGGATACCTGGTGGTGATGCCCAGGTCTGTGCGGGCGGGGAGAGTGTGGAAGCGTCAGGACGTTCACCGTTAGGAAGAGCAGCTAATTAAAGGGAAATGGTGTGGGGTACCCAATACTCTTGTTCTTATATACCACTACATGTTTCGATTGTGTTTTTGGTGAGTGTGCCTAGTGAGGTTGGGTGGATATAATTCTTTTCCAGGTTTCTTCTATTTTTCTCATGGGACATTAGGATTTCTCCCCACTTGTGCATGAGAGTTTTAGGTTTCCCTACTAAGTATACTTGTATGCTCACACTATGTTTACTTTCAGGTTTCCAGGAGGACTACCAGGGCCATGCGGGACCCTAGTAGTCAGACAGTTGGAGTTGTTGCAGTTGATGTACTCTTGTTTTCTTTTGGTAATGTACTTTGAGCTTTCTTGTACTTGCACCTTGTTATAAAATTTGTTTAAACATGCATGTGGGATTGATTTGGGTTTATTTATATACACTTGTTATTTTTCTTTTTTGGTGGTTGACTTGTCCTATTTACCGATCCTAAATAATAAAAAGGTTAATGCCTCCCATATTTCTGAAAACTCATACTCTTGGTGCTAGTTGCCACCCCAGGGCCTACTAGAGGCGGGACTCAGGGGGTCATTATCTCCCTTTCACCTTTTCCAGCTCATGAGGGGCATCTTTGGTGGGAGGGGGTCATGACAGAATGGTAACAGAGCTGATGGTTGAGAGATAGGTTGGAGTATGGAGTTAGGCACATTGAGGATTACATGGGATGGTAGGGCATAATGTTAGTTAATCTTGGTGCATGACATAGGCCAGGGAAGACTGGCTAGGAAACGAGATTTTTGGGCCCCCCATGATCCGATGCAAGGACTATGTGCCTACCGAACAACCAAGTGAGGCTACATTGATTGCAGGGTAGAGACCCTACGGATGGTACATGCATCATCATGATTGTATTTTACATGATTTGGGTGTTCTGGGAATGAAATTGAAATAAAATGATAAAAATAAAACCTTGAGTTTTTTCTTACTACTTCGGCTTAGGCGATCCTTGTTTACTGTACAGCTATGGCACATGGACGTCGTCCCCGTGTGGCTCAGAGAGCCGAGGCCCAGCAGATTCAGGCGGTCGATCAATTGAGGATTGACTGAGAGGAGGAATATATCTAGTGGTAGAAGACTCTCCGTTAATTCCAATGATAGACCCTCAAGAAGTATGAGGGTAGTACATCGGATATGGAGACGGAGAGGTGGCTTGAGGAGCTAGGGATTGCTTTTACCTTGATTCTTTTTCTGAGGGAGTACTAGGTTCACCTAGTAGTCAGTTAGCTGAGAGGTCCGGTGCTACAGTGGGGGATGCTCTACCTCGGAGAGTGGATAGAGGGAGAGGTTCCATGGGCTGACGTTGAGATGGAATTCCGAGAGGAATTCCTTTCTTCCATGAACAAGGCGGAGAAGAGACATGAGTTACTCTCCCATCAGCAGGGGAGTATGTCAGTACGAGAGCTGGGGATCAAGTTCAAGGATCTCCTGCAATTTTCTCAAGATCTATTTTAGGATGAGGAGTCTCGAGAAAGACGTTTGGAGGAGGTGCTTCATCCTTCGCTCTAGTATGTTTTCACCCCCTTCACCCTTCTGACGTACATGGCGGTACCGAAGAAGGCAGAGGTTGTAGAGAGGATGCAATCGATGGGAGGTGCACCCCGAGAGGGGCTCCAGCCGGGCTCGTCGAAGGGGAAGGCAGTTAGCTGCATGACTCCTACGATGGGACCTTTAAGGTTCAGGCCAGTGGGGAGCAGGCCCCAGCAGTTCTAGTTCAGATCTTCGGGTCCTCGTCCCTTTTTCACGAGCCCAGGACCGAAGTGTTTCTCTTGTGGAGGTTTTGGGAACGTTCAGAGTCGGGGCCCGACCCAAGCTCAGTACGATGGAGGTGGGTAGGTTCAGCTCCCACCTCAGTAGCACCAGTTTCCAGCGAGGCCCTTCCTTCCGCAGCAAGAGCATCCTCCTCCGAGGGTATACTTTGCGGGAGGAACCTGACCTTAGGGTGCACCTCCGGGACCTCGACCAGGGCATGGTCGGGGAGGTGGAAGACATCAGAGAGGCAGAGGCACTGGGTGTGGATAGTTTCACGCAACAGAGATGGAAGCTTCGGCAGGACCAGAGGTGGTGCGAGGTATGATTTGTTTGTTCAACACCCTTTTTTCATCTTTGTTCTATTCGGGAGCTTCGCACTCCTTTGTTGCACCTGATCTAGCCGATTCTTTGGGACTAGATATAGAGATAATTTACAAACCACTGGTGTTGAGTACACCACTTGGAGGCCAGACCAGCATATCTTATGTTTTCCGGAGATGTGGGATAACGTTGGGACCACATCAATCTAGTGGGGACCTTCTTCTATTATAGGTGTAGCCATACGATGTTATCTTAGGCATCAACTGGTTGTTTTCTGTTAGTTCCGTTGTCGACTGATTCCGGAGAACAGTCTTGTTCTCCGACGTAGATGGGCAACGCGTATCTTTTATTGGAGAGAGGAGCTATCAGGTGGGAAGCTAGCATGTGAAGCCTCTCCATTCATTTATAGGCGGGTTATCAGTGGTTCCAGCTGATATATAGATGATGGATGTCCCGGAAGTTATCGGGGAGTTCCTTGATGTTTTTCCTGAGGAGGTTGTGACTCAACCCCCCCCCCCCCCGACGTGACGTTTAGTTCGGGATAGAATTACAGCCTGGTGCCCGCCCGATTTCGATGGCCCCTTATCAGATGGAACCTTCAGAATTGCGAGAGTTGCGGATTCAGATTGATGATCTGATAGATAAGGGTTTTGTTCGACCCAGCGTATCGCGAAGGGGTTCTCCAGTTTTGTTTATGAAGAAGGCAGATGGTGGTCGCAGGCTATGCATAGACTACTGAAGGTTGAATCAGGTAACAGTCAAGAACCGTTACCCCCTTCCAAGGATAGACGATCTCTTCGACCAACTAAGGGGAGCATGTTGGTTTTCCATGATTTTTCTATGATCTGGATATCATCAGCTGAGGGTAAGGGACAATGACATCTCGAAGACGGCTTTCAGGTGCAGGTATGGGCACTTTGAGTTTGTAGTGATGCCGTTTGGATTTACGAATGCACCGGTAGTGTTCATGGGACTTATGAACTTTCTCATCCGAGAGTTTCTGGACCGGTTCGTTATTGTGTTTATCAATGACATCCTGATCTACTCAAGATCAGAGTAGGATCACGTTGAGCATCTCAGGGCAGTCTTGGAAGTCCTTCGGCACCCCCAGCTTTATGGGAAATTGTCGAAGTGTAAGTTCTTGACAAAATAAGTACACATTCTTGGGCACGTAGTGTCTCAACATGGAGTGTCAGTGGACCTGTCAAAGGTGGAGGCAATTTTTTCTTGGGAGACACCCAATAGCGTGGAAGAAGTTCGTAGTTTCTTGGGGTGTTTAGGTTACTATTGCAGGTTCGTTTTGGACTTCTCTCGAGTTGCTACTCCATTGACAACTTTGACTAGGATGAACCAGGTCTTCCTATAGAGCGAGCAATGCCGGCAGACTTTCGACTACCTGATGGAGAAGTTGGTCAGTGCCCCCGTACTCAGGTTTCCAGGGGAGGGGTTGTTGTATAAGGTGTTTTGTGATTCTTCTGGCCTTAGTCTGGGGTGTGTGCTGATGCAGAAGAAGGGAGTGATCTGTTATGGGTCTAGGAAGTTACGCCCTCATGAGTGTAACTATGCCACACATGACCTAGAGCATGCAGCAGTAGTGTTTTCACTGAAGTTGTGGAGACATTACCACTTTGGGGAGAGCTTTTTGGTCTTCTCATATCACTATATCTTGTATTATATCTTCTCCCAGCGTTACCTAAACCTACGGTAGCTTAGATGGGTCGAGTTTCTCCAAGACTATGACTTTGAGATCTCTTACACTGAAGGTAAGGGCACTGTTGTTGCTGATTCCCTGAGTAGGAAGTCGCATCAGGAAGTGGTTCGGGAGTCCGCTGATACTTGGAAGGCGATGGGATAGTTGGTTGCCTTGCAATTGGATTCCAGGGTAGAAGGTGTTAGAAACTGTTTGTTTAAGATGATGGTATAGTCCTCCTTGTTGCAGCAGGTGGAAGAGTCTCAGTGGGGGACTCCGAGGCGGAAGTGATGCGGTATCATGTCGATCAGGGGAATGCTCCAGAAGGATGGTCAGAGGAAAGACGACATCAGATTCTTTTCCATGTAATTTTGTTTTTTCTGGAGTCAATGCATGAGGGATTTCTCCGTGAGTTCCATAGGTTAGCCTTGGTGGTACATCCAGAAGTTTCAAAAATGTACCGAGGCCTGAGGGAATAGTTTTGGTGGCTCGGGGTGAAATGGGAAGTGGCGGTGTTTTTGGCTAAATGCCTAGTGTGTCAGCAAGTGAAGTCTGAACACCATGTTACCTGTGGTTTGTGGCATCCTTTAGATGTCCCTGAGTGTATGTTTGATGACATCTCAATTGACTTCGTCATAGGACTACCCAAAGCTCAGGGTGGTTATGATGCTATCTGGGTAGTGGCGGATCGACTGACGAAATCAGCTCACTTATTAGCAATTAAGGTGGAAGGCCTGGTGAGTACCTTAGCACAGAGATATGTAGATGAGGTTTTGCGGTTACATGGAGTCCCGAAGACTATCTCCACAGATCGAGATACTCGGTTTACCTCACGAGTCAAGAGGTGGGTACGGCATGCTTTTGGCACCCAACTACGCCTTAGCACTTCTCTCCACCCCCATACTGATGGGCAGACGGAGCGGACTATCCAGACGTTAGAGGACATGCTGCGAGCATGCATTCTAGATTTTGGAGGATCATGGGTTTGACACTTGCCTTTAGTAGAGTGAACCTACAACAATAGCTTCCACTCTACTATTGGCATGGCACCGTTTGAGGCTTTGTATGGAAGGCCATGTCGTTCCCCCATTTGCTGGGTAGAGGTTGGGGAGACAGGTGCTCTTGGGCCAGGGGTACTACAGAGCACCACAGAGAAAGTACAGCTTGTACGTGAGAGGATGAAAGTGGTTCAGGACCGACAAAAGTCTTATGTTGATCATCGGAGGAGTACCTTGGAGTTCGAGGTGGGAGATCTTGTGTTCTTGAAGGTTTCCCCTCGACGGGGTAGAGGAGGTTTGGGAATGGGAGCGAGCTCTCACCTAGGTTTATCAGACCTTTTGTTGTGCTGAGGCAAGTCGGCGAGGTCTCATATCAGCAGGCCCTGCCACCTCAGTTGGAAAAGGTTCATGACGTCTTCCACGTCTCCCAGCTATGCCGGTACTTACACGATGACTCCCACGTTATCGACTAGGGAGAGTTTGATATGGGAGATGATGCGACCTTCGAGGAACGACCAGTCAGAATCGTGGATCATAAAGATAAGGTGCTCCGTGGATGAACCATTCCGTTGGTTTGTGTGTTGTGGAGGCATGGCGGCCTCGAGGAGAGCACTTGGGAGCGGGCGACCCAGATTCACGCTCAGTACCCGGAGTTTTCTTTACTTGTGTTTTCCCTTGTTCTTCTAAGCGTTTTGTTGATGTTGTACTCTGTACGTTTGATATATGGAATGCTTGGATTGTCAGTTGTGAGATATTTTTCATTGTTCTCTGGAAGTGTGTAGCATGTCCGGATGTGTGGGGAAAGGGAAAAACCTTACTCTTAATCGAGAAGCATTAATGAGGATGCGATTGAACCCGTATGGGCGAGTCCGTGCCACCTAAAGCGGATATTATCTCGACATAGAAGAAGGAATTTTTCCCCAAACCATGTGTTCGGGCAATGTGTGGGATGTACGGTGTTAGGGGCAGTGTGAGTTGGAAAATCCTAATGTATGAAATTGGGAAGACCCAATCCTTAATTGAGACGCATTAATGAGGATGCGATTAAACCCGTGCAGGTGAGTTAGTGCCGCCTAAAGCGGATAATATCTCTACATAAGGGAAGGAATTCCTAACACATATTATTAGGGTTTTGGTTGGGTTCCTGTTATAACAAGAACCCTAAGAGGTATCTTGTTGGGTTCCTCTGGTTTCGTTTTTGAATTCTCGGGGACGAGAATGTTTTAAGAGGTATCTGATTTAATGGCCCGGACCTCTCCAGCATATTCCTTTGTCAAAAAGAAGGTCACGGAGTGTTTTGGAGGGTAAAATGGACTTTTCCCACACTTTCCAGAATTTTGAAACTACACGCTGTGTAGTTTGAGTACACGCCATGTACCCCCTTTCCGGGTATACCTGTGTTGCAGGCCGTGTCCTCGCTGAGTGAAGAAAATGAGTACACACTGTGTAGTGTAACTACACACCATGTACCACCTTGCCAGGTATACCCCGTGTTGAAGGTCGTGTCCTTGCTGTGTGAAATAATGGGTGCACGCCGTGTGCCCAATACTACACGTCATGTAGTCCTTCCCCGCGCACGCGTTACCAGTCAAACGGTCGTGTGCCGGGTTGGAGACGTGTCCCTTCTGTGTTCAATAAATTAGTATACGTCATGTGTCCAAACTACACACCGTGTAGTCCATCCACGCGTATGTGTTACCCTCAAATAGTGTGTTGACTAGTCAACGGTCGCGGAGCTGTGTTGGAAGCCCTGTGGAGATCGTGTAAAATAACCGAATACACGCCATGTACCATAACGTACACTCTGTGTACTTTTTATTTTCTCTCCTATAAAAGGAGGGGTCCCCTCCTAATTTTCAACACACCCCTCTCCTCCCCTCTCCTCTAAGAAGAGCTCCCCCAAGATACTCTAAGTCTCTTTCTTCCATAACATCTTTGTCCGAGCTCCGATTTACGATCTGTCAGCGGGCACGAGATCATAAAGACGAGGCAGAACTACTGATCTTGGATCTGTTGTCTTTCCTTCGGCCTTTCCTTTTCGACTTCCTCTCATGGAGGTTTTCCCGGGACCTGACAGAAGTGACGGACGCCGAAAGACGTCTTCTAAAGTCGACCCGGGGGAGGGTTGTGATCAGAACCTGTTGAGGTAGGGATCTTACCTTCGTCTCTCTAATTTTTGCATCATGCGGGGTGGGTATCTTTTTTTCTCATGAGAAACAGTTGAACCATTAAATAAAGATAATAACTGGTTAAAGAACGGGGATGGGGAAGTTGTTATGTTTATCTTTATATCCTTTGATATTATGTTGTGAATTAAATGGGCTAATGCGTACTGAAAATCACGGTCGTTGGGGGCCTTCGCTTACGCAATTAAATGTTTCCATGTCTTTCTAGACCATTGTTGTGGATTGAACTTTGTTCAATGTGGGAATTGATTATTCACGTAAAGTTGGCTATTAAAATTATGGAACCCTTGGGTGGTCACCCCAATTGAACAAAATGGAATAATGAACATGTGGGTGTTGGCTTGGATTTGAGGTATGTGATGGGGGTGTGTTGTGGGTTGTTGTAGATCGCATGAGGAGTGGGGATGCGGTTGACTTGGTTGTGGGATGGTGTGAATGTTATGTTGGTGATGGGAAGCAGGGCTGCAATAAATGGTATTAAAGGGATAATGATGTACGGTGTAGTTGTGGTTAATGTGGTTGGCAGCGGGGCTGCAGGGATGGGTTTCAATGTGAATGGGCTTTGGGTTGTGAATAATAAATAAAAAGTGGAAATTTAAATGAATGATGGGTCATGGTAATTGGAATGGGATTAATAATTAATGGGTTGGTTGGTTGATAATAAGGACTTGGTTGTGTTGCTTTTGTTTTCCTAACTTGTTTTGTGGATGGCAGGGATATGTTTTACGAACGATCGATGTGGTTGGTTGTGGATAGTTTCCCAGTAGATAAGGAACTAATAAACTAATTCTACTGAAATGTTAAAACCTAAATGGGGATGGGGTTGTTTGTTGTATGCATGCTTCGTAGTAGCAGTGACGAGGCACGTACTCAGTTTCTCTATTTAGATGGCATAGGTTGGGCTGTGTGTTGGGTGTACATATATATATCTGTATCTTTTGTGTTTTAACGCACCCCACCCATGTTGAGCACTTAGTGTCGAACACTCCCATTTCATGGGAGAGGGTGTTTTCCTTTAGTTACTAGCTCCTTCCTTCTCCTTCTCCCCTAGGCTATGATGGCATGAGGCGACCTTACACCTAAGACTCTTCAGGCAGGCTTAATTTTTCCCAAGAATCGTCGTGATGCGACTCTGGTGTGTGCGGGCGGGATACGTGGTGGTGAGGCCTAGGTGTGTGCGGGCGGGATACGTGGTGGTGAGGCCCAGGTGTGCGTGGGCGGGATACGTGGTGGGGAGGCCCAGGTGTGTGTGGGTGGGGAGAGTGTGGCAGCGTTAGGACGTTCTCCGTTAGTAAGAGAATCTAATAAAAGTGAGATGGTGTGGTGTACCCAATACTCTTGTTCTTATATACTACTACTTGTTGAGATTGTGTTTTTGGTGAGTGTGGCTAGTGAGGTTGGGTGCATAGAATTCCTTTCTAGGTTTCTTATGTTGTTCTCACGGGACATTAGGATGTCTCCCCACTTGTGCATGAGAGATTTAGGATTCCCTACTGAGTATACATGTATGCTCAACCTACATTTACTTTTAGGTTTCCGGGAGGACTACCAGGGCCATGCGGGACCCTACTAGTTAGACAATTGGAGTTGTTGCGGTTGTTGTACTCTTTTTTTCTTTTTTTATTGTACTTTGAGAATTCTTGTACTTACACCTTGTTATAAAATTTGTTTAAACATGCATGTGGGATTGGTTTGTATTTATTTATATACACTTGTTCGTTTCCTTTTTAGTGGTTGACTTGTCCAATTTCCCGATCCTAAATAATAAAATGGGTAATGCCTCCCATATTTGTGAAAACTCATACCCTTGGTGCTAGTTGCCACCCTGGGGCCTACTGGAGGCGGGACTCGGGGGTCGTTATCTCCCATTCACCATTGCCAGCTCAGGAGGGGAATCTTTGGTGGGAGGGGGTCATGAAAGGTAATGTATATAAAA
>CAUJRU010001185.1:0-116902 GCA_963277665.1 Viscum album | reverse complement strand
CTCTCATTCATATTAATAAATAATAATTGTAAATGAATATTAAATATACTATATACTATGTCTTGATTATAATCTCACTAAATTCTATAAGAATGGATGATTTACCATTTTGAGAACAACTAAATCATCAAAAGCGTTCCGGGTTATTTTCTATGGGATATTAACTTATTACCCCAATTAATGTAATGGGGTTTTGAAGATAATAAACGAGGAATGTATTTTATATGGTAACATGTAGTCACTACACCTAGGATATAGCTTTATATACAGAGGTGTTTTAGGTATCCTAATTCTCTACATGTTGTATTAAAAATAGTGGTGGAAATACTCTTATATGAAATGAATAATTAATCACGCAGTATTGAATAACAACCCCTCAATATCCCCTAGTGTACCCATACATTCATACAAGGTCTTAGTATTTTAAAATATATTACTTGATACATAGTTAAATTTTGAGTTTCATAGTATGAGGACCATCCCAAGGTTAGAATAATAAATTATCCATAGTAAATAACATCTATAGAATAATCTTATGTCATTTTTAGTGGTCTACCACGAACTCAAAAATCCTCTACGAGGCCTCCAAAATGGTTTCTCTACCAAATGTCTCTAAGATTATACTACTCACACATGTTATTCCATTGTATTATAATGTTTTATGGGGATCGGTTCACCTATTGAAATCATAATCATTGAAGTGTCTGCAGAATAACGACATCTTATTTGGAACATTGTCTACTAGGGCGTAGTAAATATTCTAGTCATTCATATTGTTGGATACATAAAATAGCTTAATATTTTTATGTGTGGAATCCTCATTATGTTTAATTGAAAATTGATATTGTCATATTATATTCAATGAAAATTTTTTCTACTTCATATTTCCTATTAGTAGCTTCCTTAACCACAAACTATTATGGGCATGAGCGAGGATCAAGAATTGATATATGAGTTCATTAGAGAAGTGAAATATATAAAAAAAACTAGAATTCATGTAGGGATGACAGATTAATGATTCCAAAAATCATATTTTCTAGATGAATGATTATGTTTTCATCCATATGGTAAATCATGGGCTTGAGGATTAGGGGAAACATATGATCTTGTTAATGAACCCTTTTTATTGACTAATTGGAATCACTTTTATAGTTTGTGTGTTTTTTTGTACTAATATTCAAATATCCTCATAAAAAACAATTATTTACATTCTATTAATAGATCCACCTTTTGATCAGGCTAAAATGGGCCTAAAATATTCAGGAACATATATACCTTCACAATGATCTTTTTAAAGTACAACTTATTATATTTTTTCTATACATATAATTTAACAAATAATGTCATGATGATTTATGTTTTGGTTTCAACATAATCATCCACAACATCTATGGGCTCCATTACTTCCTTTTATTTGGATCCCTAGTTTATAGTCACCCTATTCCTCATCAATGTGGTCTGTATGGTGGATTATATTAATAAAATTGTATTACAATTCATCATTATATAAAAAATATTTTTGGTGGTGAAATTTTCATCCTCATAATGATATTTTAATGAAATTTATAAGAGTTTGGACTTGTTTGGGATATGATGGGGTCTCTATTTTTGACACCGAATATTTTGATAATGATTTTATATTTTTCAAATTAATTGAAGAATGAAATATTTTTATAAATTATTCGATGGGACTAGAGTTATTACATGATGAAATAGTCAAAATATAATTATTTTATGTACAATTTTATTCAATTTTCATTCTATATAGATATCGAAATTCATTTAATTACTATTTAGGACATTCAACCAATTTCCCAGTTTGTCATTTAGATCAATGGAAAAAAAAATTATTCATAGTTTCTATCATGATAACTATTATAGTTTTTTAAAAATAATAAATAAATGATAATAATTCCGGAATTTTTTCCCCTAATAACCAATGATAATGGTAGTAATTGAGGATATAAATCAACCACACATCACTTTTATTTTTTTAATAGATAATATGGTCATGTTTTATCAAATTTTTTAATTAATTGTCATTGGAAGTTCACTATTTAAAAGGAATATATATTATTTTTTCATATTAAATATGATTAAAAGATTATTTAATTATTTTTATTGTGATAGTGAAAATACTATTGTCTCCCTATAGAAGATACTACATAATTTTTAACATATTCAGGAGAGAGTGATAGGACATGTTAGAATTTCAAAATGTCAGTCACAGATTTAGCTTCCTTGATTTATTTCCCTACGTTGAGGATGATAGTGAATATTTTTATTTAGAGTTTCTAAGGGTGTCTTCCAACTATAATTACATATTACTATACTGTTGAAATATAATTTGTTATTTTATAAGGAAAATGATGTTTACATTTAAACTCAAATATTATTTTTTAATAATATGAAAGTATATTTATGAAGGGAATTTTATTTCTTTGAATAGTGTATAACTTTATATCTAGTGATGAAATGAATAACCCTCTCATGTTCATGTAGTTTACTATTTCAGAGGTCAATAATGGTCATCATTCTAAACATTGAATAAAACTAATAGATGAATATTCATCATATATATTATGAACTGGATAGAGAAATATCCATATAATTAATATACCAAACAAATAAAAATTCATCCATTTCCTATACGAAACATAAATTAATTACTATTTCTAGATGCTCTAGAATCCTTATCATAACGATTCATTGTGATATGAAATGTATAGAATGTTTTATTGGTCTCATGTGCCCGTCAATATTAAAAATATTCTAATAAAATTATGGTTGTAGTGGCGAAAAACCCTCCATCTATGGAGATGAATTCATCCCTGGCCACAATAACATATATAATTCTTATATAGATTCCATCCTTGTAGTAATGGAATCTTTAAAAAAATTGGATAATACCACATAATATAATATTTTATCAAGAAAATTTGATAGATCTAGATATGATTGGTGTTTTAATACTTATAGTTATTATCTATAATATGTCATATATAATGGATTACCAAAATAAATGGGTTTTGTTTCCCTAATAGAGTAAATGGTTAATAAAATCATACAATTGGCTTAGGTGTATGTTTTAATTTTAAATATGGTTCAGTCGATGGTGTGATGTAAAATTTTATCTAAATAGTATCCTATTATTGAAATAGATCCACTATATGAAGTATTTTTTTACTTATTACTGTGAATTGAACATAATGGGTGTTCTAGCCTTTAGTTTATAAGCATTGAAACATCTCATCCATTCATTCGTAGATTTATTTAGAGAAATATTTTCCTTAATTGAATGACACAAATCATATTTGGGGTGTGGTGGTGTAGGGGATGTGGAAACACCCTTCCAATTATTCTGAGAGTTTTTCTCATTGAGTTGGAGGATGTAGAAGGTCCAAAGGTTAATTCAGATCTTGGAACATTTTTTTTGATGGTAATATACACCTTCTTATCATACATTAGTATAGATGAAATTATGAATAAAGGTCTTATCACATTCATAATACTTTATAACATTATCACGATTCTATTCATCCATGTGTTGTTTATCGATGATGTCAAATGAAATAAATCCTTTAATAGTAATAATGACATCATCCAAGTTATAGTAATATATATATACTCATTAAAATTTGAATGTCCTATAATGTACATATCATAATCATCATTTGTTATTTCCATCAAGGATTAACATTTTATTTTATGACCTTTATGAGTCTTCATACTCACTGTATGATGCACCCCACTAGAAAAGTAATAGTATAATCATTAAAAATGTTTTTGAGAGATTATTTTAAAAATTCCAATTAACAAAAATCCAATGGATGTGTGGGGTGATGAAATTATAATGAAAAATATTGTCATAGAAATTATTATGCGTCTTCCCGTGATATAGTGACATCACTCACCTTAGGATAAGATATAAAAATTCACATATCCCCATAGAATAATGTTTCTTTTGTTTTATGGTAATTATATTTCTATACCTCTATATGATTGGTGAATCAAAGGACAACTTTTTTTTAAAAATATTCAACACCCCATTACGAGGAGGTTTTCCTTGCATATTTGTTGGGATGGTTTTCGTATTCTTATTAGACTTATAGTATTTTAAATTTTGAATGATATGGGTTTAGTGTACCCTAATGTCGTTCTAGTTGTGTGGTGTCATCCATTGGAAGTGGGGCCGCTCTCATGAATGTTTTTTTCTCAAATTGGGTACCTGGTTAACAATTTTGGTTGTTTAATGCTAAATTATGTTATTTTCTCACTCCTATATAGTGCATATTTTCTATTAACTCACGACATGGTGGTTTTGTTGGATTGAATATCTAATACCACCTATTTATTTCATAAAATCATCATTACATTGTACAAAACAGTGGATCTATTAATATTTGTTTCCTTAGAAATAAGTTATATAATACATGAAAACATAAAACATTATAATTATTTACATTTTTTGGATTATTTTTTGTTTTATCTTAGATAATTTTACATGAAATCATAACCAGAGGACACACATCAATGGAAAGGGTGAGAATAAGGCCATGTAATGGAAATAAGGGAAATAATTTAACAGACATCTTGGGTAATATCTATAAGAAGGATTTTGAATACATAAAGACATGAGAGAGGGGAATATAATAATAATAATAATAAAATTAATCTTAACATGATAATATGGATATAAAATTGAATTGATTCATTAATAATCATATCAACATGTTTTTCTCACTATGGTTTTATAACATTAACTGAGGTTACTCACCAAGTTATTGTAAAACATGTCATCTATAAATAATAAATTATTTAACCAATAAATTTGATGGGTACCAGGGTGAAACTTTTATAATAATTAACCATTGTGATCCACTTTTATCATAATAAAACATTTCATATATAACCCTTGTATAATAAAATAAATGGCCTTTATATCAAAATAATGTTGTTTCAAAAAAAGTTCATAAATAAAATATCATTATGTAATTATAAATCTACGAAAAGGGAAGTGGTGTTTCATATATGTTAATTTTGGAATAAATTAGATAGTTTTTATATATATGTGAATAACCAAGTAATATAATGTGGTTTAGATATTTATATTGTAAAATAAAAGAATTTCTTCAAAAATGAGACAAATATTGAGAAGAAAATGCAACACCATAAAAGGTAAAAGAAAAGTTTTTAGAAAACCATGAAAATGAATAAGAAAAGGGTATCCCCCATATAAAAGACTCATAATATCATAATGGGATTTAATAAATTGGATATAATAAAATGTTATGAAAATATGAATGACATACCACATAAAAAGGGAACAAGAATGGAAATGAGAAGTTAAGATTTCTCTTACCCTGAAGAGTAACTCCAAAAACTCAATGATTGGTAACTTGGGATATTGAAGAATCCTTGGGATGACTATTTAAGAGGTAAAAATGATAGGTATTTCTGAAGGATGAATTTTAAATTAAATTTAGGTGATAAATCATTGGGTATTTATAGTTAAAGGGGTGTATTTTTTTGTTAATTTCCTTTGACACCTAAGAAGTGGAAAATTCAAAACCACGGGATCATCCATTGTATTTTCCCATGTAATTGGACACCTAAGAAAAATATTATGATATTTTAATCTAAATGTGTATATGATAATTTTATATTAATTAATTTATCTTTATGATATCATTAAATACACCAAGAAATGCATTATGTATTATTACTATTCTATAAAAAATAACTTATTAGATTATTCATATAAATTCAACCTAACAAATTTCAACATGATGATATAAAAAATATTATCTATTTTAAAATTATAATTATCTATGTGTTATAAATATATCATTTAAATATAAAAACCCATATTTATAAAAAATATTAGGAAATATAAAATGCATAGTAAAATGTGTAGTAAAAATTATGACACATGAAAGAAATAAAAATATTTTATCATATAAAATTAAATAATATTGTTTTAATGGTAATATTTTATAAAAATAAGCATTATTTATAATAAATTGTTTATTTCTTCATTTTCAAAAATTACAATTTCAATTCAAAAATTCAATTTATAAAATTCATCGACATATTTAAGATATGAAAAACTCAAAACTCAAATTGATGGAGGAAAAAAATTGGTATATACAAATGGATTATAAATTATGTAAATATGGCCTTGAATCATTATCTCACATAACACTTACATAATAACTAAGGGTACTATGTGTGATGGTGATAGATTCATAGGGTGGGATCAGATAACATTGCCCTAGTGGAAATTTCGACAAACATTAATTTATCTCATATGTGATCTCATTGAAAAAAAATGTACAATATAGACATATTATTGGTGAAGAATTAATTCCATTCATGCTATCTCCATCCCATGTTCATAAAAATTTAATTTATATGTCATGAATCTATTGGATGAGGCCATCGAATCATCTTTCTAATTAATTTTCCATTTTCATTTTTACATATAAACAATAATTATAGTGATAATATTATTTTTAATAGTATAGTTTAAAACTGTCATATTAACCAACTATCATATAATGGTCTAATCCCAATGGTCACATTTTAGATTACACACACTACATTATTAATGATATGTATTTATGTTTTGTAAAAAAATAATATAACACACATTTTCATGAAAAAAAATTGAAAATGTTCGCGTCATTACATTCTTCCCCCTGATAAAACTCCATTCCTAAAATTTCAACTCATTCCCATGGTTTATAAATAGTGTGGGTTTTTTTCATTTTCTACTCTAGTTACCACGTTACATAATCATATTTTTGTTCAGCCATAATATTTTAATGAGGTTTGTAGTATTGTTTTCTAGAACCTAGTCTCCACGCTACATGATCTCTACTGAGTGATCCTCATAAGAGAGGTCATGTTCGAGCTGGTCCAACTCTGAAATGAGTGGATGTGAAGGGTTATATATGTACTTCATCAAGGTATATACAAGTAAAACATCATATAATTTAGTATGGGTTTGTGGAAGTTCATGCTGAAAGTCCACTGCTCTTATACGATCAATGATGTCATAGAGGCCAACGTACCTAGGGTTGATCATCCATTTCTTCCCAAAATGCATGAATCTCATCCAAGATAAAATTCAAAGGAATAATTTACTCCAAAATAAAAAATAAATTCCCATCATCGATTTGTGTTAGATAACTTTTTTCCGACACTGACAAGCCTTTAGGTGTTATTGGATGTCCTAATCCTTTTCTATCATATCTTGCACATAATCAGGATCGAGAATAATTCTATCACTAGCTTCATCCGAACAATTGGGAGGTCTAAAACACTTTAAATATAGAGATTTATGGTGTAACATTTGAATACTCAGTTGGAAATTATTCTATGAAAACTCAACTAATGGGAGATTTCCAACCCATCCACCATTAAATTCCTTTTATCACGCTCTCATCATGTCCTAAAGTTTCTGAATAGTTCATTCAAATTTTCCATTAGTTTGAGGGTGAAAGGTCATATTGAAATTAAATTCGGTAAACAAATAATGTTGATGACTTTTCCATTATTTTCATTTGATCATTAGATTGTGATCAGAGGTGATGGAAAGTGTCATTTGATGCAACCTCACCATTTTTTTTACAAAAATCCAATCAATTTTTTCAAGAGATAAATCCTCTTGAATATAGATAAAATTTGTAGGATTTATGAGAAGGACTACTATAACCCATATAAAATTATATCTTTGTATTTTTTAAGAGAACAATGACATGAACATTCATCATATTATCCCACTTACATGTCGGTGTGGGTAGTGGTTGTAATACCCATATTGGTTGTTTTTAGTCTACCGTTACTTGTTTACAAACCTCATGCCCTGTAGTGTAGTCAAAAATCTCCCTTTCCAGGTTATCACACCAATATTGATCACGATGTTCCCTTCCGATATTTCTAAAACTAGGATGTATATAGTATCTAGATCTATGAGAGTCATCAACTATCTCCTTATTTATTTCAATAATATATGGAACACATATCCTATTACAAAATTTTCATACAACTTATTGATCAATATTGAACTCAGGAAATATCCCAATCTTCACATTATTTATCTTCTTCATTAATAAAGGATATTATCATTGAGATTTCTTGATATTATCTAGTTATGATAGTTGATAAATAATTTAGTATAGTGTTAATGATGACCCATCCATTAATATTCTCATATCCAGTTGTCCATGTCATTATTCAATGGATCTCCTTGAATCCTCATCATTTCCCGAACAATGGGGTCTTTCTTAATTAATGAATTGGGAACATTGTTTTCTATTCTATTGTGATATTGAATTAAAAAATCCAATTCTTTAATAATAACCATTCATTACCTCTATCCAATGTACAATTCCTTTTTTGTGAAAATATACTTCAAATTTGATTGTCGTTGTACATATCCATTTTAAACTCATAATGATTGTGTTACTATATCTTAGTAGAAAATAAAATTTCAACAAAATCTAAGTCATGCACATGAAAATTCTTTTAATGAGTATTCAACTATAAATAGGAATAATCTTTCAAGTTATCATCATTCATGAGGAAACATCCAAGACCTTTTAGAGATGCATTGCTAAATTTAACGAATCCTTTTCAAAAAGGGGGTAGAGTTAACATGGTTGTAGTTACCAATATCTTGTACACATCTTTTATAAAATAATCACACCCATCTTTCCAAATAAACAATTATCATATTCATAATAACTTTTTTAGTGGATTATAAAGTAATGAATTATTTTTCACAGACCACCTATAACATCCCACTAATCCATAGAAACTATGAATCTCAATTAAAATCGTAAGATAAGGCCACTTCTTGAAAACCTTTATCGTGGAAGGACAAAATGAGATTCCTTCATTAGATTAAATTCTCCCAAAGAAATAAAATTTTTGAATCAAAATTCACATTTTATCAAAATTCCAAATAGTCTCTCCTTTCTTCATGTTTCTATAATTAGCCTTACGTTATCCTCATACACTATTTGAATTTTGGATTATAAAAAATTATAATTAATGAAAACTATGACAATGTTATAAAAGTTTTCCTCACATACTCTATTGATAAAATCAATAAAAAGAGAAGGATCATCAGTACAGAATAAAAATAATCTCATATTTCATTTAACATGATCATAAGGATGACTTTGGAATATCTTCTTTCATCACCCTCAATTTATTATAACTTTATTGAAGATCAATCATGGAGAAGACATGATCCCCACAAAGCCGGTCAAATGAATAATCAATTAATGGATGTGGGTACTTTTTCTTCATTGTGATTATGATAAATTCTCTATAATCAATGAATAAGTATATTGATCCATCCTCCTTCTTCACAAATTTAACAGTTTATCCACATGGATTAACACTTTTCCATATAAACCCGAACTCTAAAAGATGATAGATTTGTTTCATTAATTACTACAGTTCCAAATTTCCCATTCTATATGGAGTATTTGATATAAACATGTATAAAGGATTGATTAGTAGGTAGAAAAATGCCTCTGTTTCCATGGAAGTTTTAGATAACTCCTATAGAAATACATCAATATATTCTAAGATAATGGTGACATTTTCTATTCCTATCCATTCATTTTCCTCTTCATCTAAACCAAAAATGTCCATAAATAAGGAAGTGTGTGGTGCTTCTAGATAAAAATCAATTTGGGATATCCCTCAATTAAAAACAAGTCTCAGTTTTCCATTCAATAGTATTGACATTTCCTTACTTTGTAGTTGGTGTCAGTATTGTACATTAAGTACTAGTTTATCCTCAGTGTAATGTTGAATTCAAACATGGGATGAATACTAGATTTTTAATGAGATTATGCATTAAATTTACAATAATTATTTATATATAAAATGTTGATTCTTGGATAATCCCTCCATGATTCTTTACTAATTACACTACTTCTAGCGGTTCAGTTATTTATTCAGTATTCTTTGTAAACCTAGAAGAAATAATGGAATGTGTAAAACCAGAATGAATCAATGTAGTTACTAGATTTGAGAGAACGACGAGTGTACCTGAAACCACATTCTTTGTAATATTACCTTCATCCAATTTTATAGAAAAAACCATAACCTTATCCATTATCGTATACTATCGTTTATGGGGATTACCCTCCATTAACATGGGATTTGGAAGGTGATTGGAAACATTTCCAAGTTTTACACAATTAATGAAATATACTTCTTGATGGGAATGCATCATATTCCCTTGTTAATTAGTGTTGTGAAGTTTACCCTTCACCCCACTATGAAAATTTTGATCAATAAGTCCATATCATCGATACTTATAGTATTTCCTATTCCCAAGAAAGATGTTTCTTGAAATCTTCTTCCGTTGTTTTTTCATGTAGAAAGTGGAATATGTTTCCTATTCATTAATGAACAAATTTCCTCCCGAAGTATTGATATTAATATCACATCTTTTAATTCAATATATTGGACCACTTCGTCTCTCCAAACTCACGTTCAACTTTTATGGGACCCCTCACAATAATCTTCGAGTTTTCATAGTCTCGGTTGGCTAGATTCATCAATATGTTTGGTCTTATTCAACCAAAAAATATATCAACATTCCCATTAAAAACCATGAAAAATATAGAGGTGTAATAATAATGTCTTATGATTTTCATCTAATAGCTTCCCACATATTTATTTTCCTTCTCATTAATCCCTAGGAATTCGTTCATTCATTATGTTCACATCTAACGAGGGAAATATTTTTTGAAAAATATTAGGCTGAAAACTTCACTATCTATAGATTAAATCTCCCCTCTTGGATTCATGTTTTTATATAGTTTACAACACTTATCATTTTCTATATCTAAATAGTACCAAGACAAGGTGACATTCTCTTTTTCCAAACCACATAGTACAGAAATAATAATTCAAATTGAACTTATCCATTTTTCATCAATCAATTCATTAGTAGATCCGGAAATGAAGTTGGTAATTGACGTATAAATGAATCAATATAATGTTCTTCCAATAAAGATAAATCTGGTCTCTCAGCTTGATTCAAGTTGTTTTACATAACCTATCTTAGTCGATTCATCATTATCATAATGTTTTCCATTACGGATTGCATGAGATGACAATCAGTGCTCATTCCCTCTCACTCTCCATTTATGTGGTTTCTCCTATTTCTTATAGTTTTCTAATGAAATAATTTATGGGGAGAAATTTTTTTCATTTAATAATCAAATAATTCTACATAAATTTCATTTCGTAAAACATTTTCCTTAAATATATTGTTATTTAGCAAAATTTATATTTTCTTTATATCCTTTACAATGGTTCACAAAAATATTTTCATTAACCAAAAATATTCGTTGGGTATGTTTATCTAGGTATGTAGCAAGGCTCGTTTCCATGTACTAGGTCACCTCGAGTCAAGCCTGACACAACTTTTCAAATTTGTTACTCCTTAATACATTTGTGCCAGAACATCATCTACTTGTTCATATACAAACAGTGATTTCTTCACTCAGAAACCCGTTGCATAATATATCCCCAAAATACGATGATTTTTTATTATATTTAGACATTTGTATATGGTTTATCCTAATTTTTTTCAATTACAATCATAAAAAATTAACTAAACCTCCCTTTGAAATCAATTATATCATCCTTTATTTTTATTACAAAAACATTTCATTACATTTTAATAAACAAGTGATCATTTAATATTTAGTTTCATAGAAAAAAGATACATAATATATGAAAATAATAAACATTATTATAAAAAACATGAAAGGATTATTCATTTGTTCATCAGAATTACATATATAGTATTTCATACCTTGGGTAAATTCATAAATGGAAATGGGGATCATAAAACCATAAAGGGAAAAAAATGGAAACTATTTACTTGTGATCTTGAGGAACATTAATAATAATGTGAGGAAATAATAAAGGAATGAGAAATAGTCATATAATAAAAACAATAAAATTATTCATCACATGTAAATGTTTCTAAAATATTTAATTGATTCATTCGTAATAGTATCACCATTGTTAATCACCGAGGCTTAATAAAAATTATCATGTTTATTCACCAAGGTTTCGTAATTCATGTCATCTCCATAGATTAAATTCATTACACAATGAATTGGAGTGTTATAAAGGCACACCCATCTCATGAAATAAATAATATGTTCAAAATTTATTTTAATAAAACATTTCAGAAATAATCAATGGAGAATAAAATAAGGGGTTTAATATCAAAATCAATGAGTTTTAGAAATATTACATGAGATAAGATCAATAAGTCATTATAAACCAACAAAAGGTAAGGTGGGATTCATGAATGATGATCCTTGAATAAAAAATATCATTTATAAATATATATTAAGACCCAAAGATAATAAATGTTATTGTTTATTCAAAAAATAAAATAAGGGAATATATTGGGAAAAAGAGAGGAATTTTGAGGGGAAAATTCAGCAACATAAAGGGTAAGAAACATAGTCATAGAAAATATTAAATGATATGGGAAAAGGGTATCCAATTATTAAAATACTCATAATGAAATAAATTTATAGAATGAAATGTATTGATGAACATGGTATGAAAATATCAAAGATTTACCACTTAAAAAGGGAACATGAAACGAAAAGTTATTTTGAGATTTCTTTTTCCTTGAAGAGTAACTCCTAAAACATGAATATTCGGACCATGGTGTTCCAAGGGAACCTTTTTATGACTCATTAAAATGTATTAAAATCAAATTTTCATGTATTATGAATTGGTAGTGACATATAATCGATAAAGGGATGGGTATTTATAGCAATCATGGAGAATTTGCTTATAAATTGCCTTTGACACCAAGGTAGTAGTAAATTTAAAACCATGGGATTGCCCAAGGTATTGGCAACATGGGACACCCATTATGAAATGTTTTTAAAAAAGTGTATTTCATAATTATATGTTACATATTACAACATTATAATGTAATTAAAAATAAAAAAACTATATTTTTACTATTCACAAAAAAATGTATTTTATAAAATTATCATTAAATCACCCTAACATAATTTTTATGTCCTGATTCCATAAATTCATTTTATTTTATGATAATATTTATTTCTAAATGAGAAATTTTTCTTCTAGATATAAAATACCATATTTATAGAAATCTAATTATTGTAAGAAAATCCATAGTAAAATGCTTAGTAAAATATATGACAATTGAACAAAATTATTTTTCCATTTAAATTTAAATAAGAGTGTTATAATGATAATATTTCAGTAAAATAAATATTATTAATAATATCTTAGATTATTAAAATAATTATCTCTTGTTTAAAATGTGAAATTTCTATCCAAAAAATATATTTTACAAATTCATTATATATTTATGAAATACATACCTAAAAATAAAAAATAATGCAACCAAATTTTTATTTAAAAAGTGATTTTAAATTAAGTATCTAAGGCCTTGAATAATTACCACTTATAAAAGTAGCATATGACTTAAGTGTAAGGTTTTGAAGGGTGATTTATTCTTGTGTGTCTCAGATAACATCCAAAAATTGGCAATTTCCAATAACATGAACTTCTCTTGAACATGATTTCATTCAAGAATAACATGTTTAAACTCATATTTGGAATGATAAAGAGTAAAGCCTGGTGAAGTTACCTCCCTCCCTTATTAAGAGAAATGAGCTTGAAATGGAATTAATCTGTAGGATGAGGTCATCAATTGTTATTTATGAATGAATTTTCCTTTTTAATGTATACTTATAAAAAATAATTATAATGTAAAAATCATTAGTTAGACTATAATTTTCAAGGGACATATTTACTAAGGTTCATAATTTAAAAAATGTCATTATTTTATATAGGTCATAATTTACCAGTGGTTATGTGATGATTGAAAACTGATGGTCACATTTAACACTATACTCACTTTATTATTAATAAGATATATTTATTTTGAGTGAAAAATATTATAACACACATTTTACATGAAAAAATTATTCAAAATGTTTTGGAAAATACACTAAACATTTAGAAAACACAACCCTTGGATATGTGTCATGAAATGTGGTAATTGTATTTTAGGTTACTCTCATGGGATGGAATTATTTGTCATTGATTAGGGTGAAATGAAAATCTCAATTTTAAACCCATCCACTAATGTATGTGATTGTAAAATTTTCTTGGATCATCTGGAATTATTTCCTTTGAACATAAATGTAGTATTAATAATGATTATAATGATATCATATAGATGCTTAGTTTTAATATATTGGGAGAATGGTCAGATCAACATGGTGGTACTACTCCATCAATGTCTTGAGGTGATCAATATTTCCCTTCTTAAGATGGTACATATTTGACGATATAAAATTTTACCCACATATTATATCAGAGAAGATATTAAACCCAATATTCAAATATGTTAAGTATTTCATTCATTATAATTATTTCAAAATTAGAATTATATTAATTTTTCATAATAGTCAATTTTAAAACATTATGATTTCTTTCCCTATATCATCAATGAAATGTAATATATGAAATGTGACAATATAGCATATCAACATAGACATTAACTCCTTAGCATCATAAATTCAAAAAAATGAAATATATATGAGATAAATTAATATTATTAATTAAATAAAAAAAAATGTAATAATAATGGTATAGTAACTAATACAAGTATATTAATGATATTTATTTCTATAATGAAGTGTATATAAGAGTTATATGATTGTTTAAAGGGTGTGGTTTCCTTTGGAATCTGACTGTTGGGAATTAGATCATTAGAATAATAACTTTATTATATGATAATTTTAATAGTAATTCCACCATTATACATATATGATTGTAATAAAATTTATAACTACATTTCATAACAATATATTTATAAACAAATTTAAATTTAAATTTATTAATTTATAACAACTTAACTATATATATTATTTAGGAAATTGATTACAATTATTTTCCCTTGATACATGGATTCATAATAAATAATTTTTTTCTTTAATAACAAAATATATTATTTAAATAAAATTATATTCATAAAAAAGATATAGAATTTTGATTTGTCGAGTATAAATTATCTTATTGTGAATTTTTCAAAATTTTATATGAAAACATATTTTTTATAGTAAATTTAAAACACTAAATGAGTATAATAAAATTATTATTAAAAAATAATGATTTCAGTAAACAATAGTAAGAAATGTAAAAAAATTATCAATCTAAAATAAATTTATTAATTAATATATTATAATTAAAAATAATTTAATTTATTTTCTAAAACTATAAAAAAAATTATAAATTCAAATTTAAATTTAATTATATTAAAACTGTTTTTGTTTTGAAATTTTTTTTCCATCTCTAAAATAATATATATTAAATTATTTTAGATATTAAAATTTTATAATTTTAAAACAATTTCCAAAATACTGAAAAATATATTTCAATACCATGGGTAAGGTCAATGGTTTTATATTTTTCCACTTCATAATGCCCAAGGCATGTGTTTCGAATATAAAAAAAATACCCCATCGTTTTCTATAAATACACATCCATATTTGAATTCCACTCCACTGCAAAACCATTGATTGTGTTTTTAATCACATTTTCCTTCTAAATAATGTTTTTGAAGGCACCCAGATATATATGATTCTTTAACTCTATCCACAATTCACTCTAAAATATAGTCGTATATGTTTTTCAAAAGTGACATTTTTAGGTAAAAATTTCCAATACCATGTCCATATTTCACTTTTCCTATCCCAAACAATATGGATTTATGGTTTCACTGACAATATTTTGGAAGGTACATTTAATTTTAATTTTTACAGAACTTTTTCTTCATTTGACTTTTTAAAACCATTTTATTTTATTAAATCACATTATATTATGATGCTATTATTCAATATTAAAAATCCATAATTTTATTATGAACAATAATGTACCATTTCAACATATTATACCACCCATATATGAAATTAAATTTCAATAAAAATCATTTATATTCCTATATAATATTTTCATATCATTTCATTAATTTGAAATCATTACATTCATTGATAATATTTAACATCAAATGTTATGAAATTAACCAACCAAATTTAACATTTGTGAAAGATAGATTAAATTACATTGTGAATATCATATAATTCTTTCAATATAAAATTATAATAATCTATATTTCTTTATAAATCAATTAATTGATGAAATATTAACAATATATGTACTCATTACTTCTACAAAAACAAGTATTGTATTATAATATATTTTTATGTATGTGGTTCCTTTTTAAACCTAATGGTATGAATTGTTAACTAAACTCATTCATGTGATGGATACATTAGACTTGTTACTTGGTAAGTAGGGATTGGAATTATATCATCTCCTATTACCTTGGTGTGTATTATGAGAGAAAAAGTAATAGGTATTTGGTGTGTGCTTTACCCATTTTTGTAAAATTTTATAGAATAAGGTCTCCTTGGTATGTTTTTTATGTCTGAAATAATGCATTCAATCACTATGAAATCATTAATTGTTATCCATGTGATTATTTATTTGTTTATTATAATATCCATAGATATATTCCAAGATCATGTTATTGGTTTTATGGAATTTTTTAATTAATATTTAATACTTCCATATTATCAAGGCATTTTTTATTCCATGATAGGATCCATTGTAATATACCCTAAACTAGGTATCTAAGATCCCCTTTTATTTTATTTCATTTTCCCTAGGTAACCAATACAATTAATATAAGTGATCTATAAAAATTATAAAAGGAATAATAAATTTTTCATTGAATTTTTATTATCTATTTTATGTCTTCAAATGTATTTTATGCATCATATAGGCATTTTGTGTCATAAGACAGCAAAATTGTTGTATGTTGTGTAATATGGTGTATCTTATTCATTACCAATTTAAAAAAGTAACAACTACCTATAGTTTCTTAGAATTCAGGTATTTATATATCATATCATAATAAGCTTAGGAAAATCATTGTGAATTTGATTTATAATAATATAGTTAGATAGAAAAAAATTATGATCAACCCTTTGGGTATATAAGAAACATACACTTATAATAGTTACATGATATGTTTCATTATTCCTAGTGTTTTATACTATTAATCATTATTACATGATGTAGAAATGTTTCCTAATGGATGAAATTGAAACCAATTTTCACCCACAATTATTATAGGTATTTCCATTCAAAGAATGTTAATGAGGCTAGTTTGGGAGCAGAATAAATTATTAATTTATTAGAATATCTAAAATATGTTTTCACAAAAAAAACATACTTTTATTGGAAAATGTATTCCTCTAAACCATAGTGTAATAATGTTTAACAATTCTATATATAGATAAAATTTATCCTTTAATAAAGTCTATAATTAATTTTTTGGTGGAAAATAGATAATGTCCCTCAAAAATAAATTTCTCACTTAGGAAAGTTGTTAAATGGAGTATGTAATTAAGGTAATATATCATATATTTGGGAATGTTGATTAATGGTGGATATTGATTCAAATAAAACTTTTAGGGTAACGAGAAATAGTGTATTTAAATAAATTCTATTAATGTTATATTCTTTAAAAATTGCTTTCATCATGTGAATGAAATAATATGGAAACCAAAATCCAATGTTAATGAAAATATGAAGTGGAATTTTTTTATAAATACGAGGATACCATTATGGATTGAAATACATGGTATTACCTATATACGTAATCTATAAAGAATTATAGGTAACTTATTTAGTGAGATAAATACATTACTTATAAGGGAATTGGTATTTAAAAATATTCAACATATGAATAAATAATATTAAGTTTAGTCAAGTATTAGATTAAATTATACATGTTTTTTATTTTATACAGTATGTAAGAGAAAATTGAATGGTCAACAACCTTATAAGGGGAACATTAGAAAATTATTATGAAGGAATGGTGGGATTCCTAACAAATATTTGATATAAGACGCAACAATTAATAAAATTCTTAAGGGGAGTAAGATTTTGTTCTATGTGTGTTTGAAAATGATATTGTGTTCTGGAATCTAAAGGAAAAAAAGAGTATCCATCGATGTCCAATGCCCAAATTACAGGCATATGAAACACTATTTCAATTAACACCAAATGAATCAAGGGAATAAACCTCATAAGAGACCATGATATGATGTTTGGGGTTATGAAATTAATTCAATGTTAGTGGAATTAAAAAATAATGTGATAGATGTTATATTTATCGTAAACAAAATTTTAGTTAATGATACATTTGATTCTAGATATATTCATTATTTTAATTACAATGTGTTTTATAAGAATATTTATTCAACCCCTAACACACTATGAATGTATATTTTTATCAATATTACTTGTGGTAATATAATTTTGATGACGATATATATTTCAATATTCGTTAATATTCAAAGTGATACCGCAGTTCAAAAGTTGATTGTAAAATATATGGTTAACATTGAAAAAAATACTTAAGTATTAATTTTCTCTCAAAGTATTATATTAGTGTTTACTACCACGAATTTGTTTTTTAAATTTTTCAAAGGATATATATAATTCCATATTTTTTAGGGGAGCAACGTCATTTTCAAAATTTTTTATTCCCCAACTACTATCTTTATATAGTTTAATTATATGAGGAGAATAAGATTATAAACAATATATAAATGGTAGGGATATCCAATGAAGGAAATATTCAAATATTATACAAAATTAATTTATCTATTTCCTCACTGATTACCAAAAAACACCTTAATGTGAGGTTTAGTTTTCTATTTAACACATCTCAATTGAAAACCCCATATATATGCATCCTTATAGTATAGACCCATTGTAGTTGAGGGTGTTATATAAATAAATTTCATTTGTCTTTTGATAAGAGATTTATACACACTAATGTCTTGTATTGGGGATCTCCTATCATATTTATACGAAAGATGTGTGAGTATATGAGTTTCTACATCGATTATAGAGAAATTAATGTAATTCATATAATGACCTAGTATTATATAACCCGCATTGATAAATTTTTTAATAAACATAATCTATATCAATACATATAAAGATTAATATTTACTCTAGTTAACATGAACAAAGAGTTTAGTAGTTTGGCATACCTAACAGATGAGTTCATATGAGGAATTGAAATTACGAGTTTACAATAATTCCAATTGGATTAACTAACCCACCCTCAATGATTACAAAATTGATGAATATATTTTTCATGGATATCATGATAAATTCATATTTGAATTTATTGATGAAATACTGTTACATCATAAATACTATGGTGAAAAAAATAATATTGTTTAAATATTACATGAGACTCCTAATGAAAAGAAAATATATGGGATATTTATATGTATAAATTTTTTCTCAATAATGTTTATTTTCATTCTAAATATTTACCTAGGACAAAATATCAATTGATCAATCAAAATAAAATAAAATGAAATATTCTACCATGAAAACAAATATATGTGCGATATTTTGTTTCCATGGTCTAAGGGGTTATAATAATATATTGTTTCATATCAATTTTACAAAAGAACAATAGGTTTTCCCAATTAGATGTAAAATGGTAAAATAAACTTGGTAAAAATAATGTAACGATTTTTTTATAAGGGAAGATGAAAATTTTCAATAGATTATTAATAAAATTACAATCCGGTAATGAAGTATTTTTGAAATTATAGATTTCTTAATAAATGTATTTCAATGTATCCTTATGAACAATGAAAAATTTGTTTCTTATACATCCTATAAATTGATAACCCCCTAAAAAACTAACCCAATCATGATTTAATATTGGAAGCATATTTTCCTTCAATCTATTGATACTCTGTCTATATTTTGAATTATGTGACACATATACAGATCATAAATGATTGAATTACATAGTCACCTAGAAGGATCTCAAAATGAGGCAAAGGAGATGATTGGAACTTCTCAAGGACATTGACTATGGAATATACTACTACTATAAAAGAAAAATATGCTAAATGCATTGAGTATGAATGATCATTGTGTTTTATAAAAGGTAAGGATAGAAAAGGATCATATACACAAGCATTAAGTAAATTTTGATATAAAAATTATTAGGGATGAAGTAACATAATTCCTTTTCTATTTAATTACCTAATGTTATTTACTATAGAATATAATAAAGTCCCAAAAAGATTATTAGGCTTTATAAATTAAAATAAAATGGATGAATGATGAAAATATTTATGAATACATCAATGAATATGGTGTGTAAATGTTTGGGAAAATGTTAAGGGTTCAATCGGTAACAGATATAAATTCGCGGTTTTGGAATAAATATTATAGTTCAAATTTCCCAACACCCCTTGTTCACACAAATATGTATCTTAATGTAATATAAAAACATTTATGGGGAATCATTAAGTGGAAAATTTATAATTATTTTTCTATATTAATTTTTTTCCAACACAAAATTTCTTTGGGAAATAAATTATAAGTGATCCATATAACTTATCCTTATACAATTGTGAATGTGGGGAAACATTAAAATGGATATTATTACTGGGGTCCCCAATGTAACTAATAATGATGATATCGGGTGGGTAATTATGGATCACCAGACAATTTATACACATTTTTTAGGAATAAGGTTTTAACTACCCACTGAGGGTCTTTCATGGATACATATTAATCATATTTTGAGACATCATGGTATATCTATATTAAATGTATATGATTAATACACATGGTTTAAATAAAAATTCAATATGAGTATTTATAAGTCTCTTTGTGCATAGATAGATTTCATAACCACCTATCATCGTCAAATTCGTCGATATCCAAAATCAATTATCAAAATGGTAGAGGTAATGTTATGGCCATGGTCATGTGAATTACAAGAAACACATAACCATATTTATATTTTATGGAATTTTCATAAAATAATATCATATATTAATGTATTACAATGGAAACACATCAATCCTTGTGTGGTAAATTATATCATAACACAACCTAAGAAGATGAAATGGTGGAATGGATGCTAGGATCCCAAAACAACTTGAGTAGGGAATTAATAAAGATTGAATCATTTCAAAACATGTCATAATGGATCAATGTATATAAAAGAGGTGTATCAATAATTAGAAGGTGTACTATGAATTTCAAGTAAGTGATCATGTGTACATGATGATGTCTCTATGGAAGGGTATTATATGTATTGATAAGAATAGTAATATAAACCGTGGTACATCAAAACCTTTTAATTAATTGATAGAATGGGAGTTTTAGATTACTTCATATATTTGCCACCTAACCCCTATAATTTTCACAATTTATTCTATATTTATTATTTAATAACTAAATTCCCAACTTAACTCATGTACTCATCATGGATTAAAGAATGTTTGTATAAAAATTTTTATATAATTAAGAGTATATCACAATTTTTGATAATTGTGAGTAATTGTTGTCAAATAGGTAAACTCAACGAGTGAATGTGGCTTGAAGGCAGAATATGTTAGTTGATTTAATTTGGGATCTTGTAGAATAAATTAAGAATAATTACCAACATTTTTATATGGATCAATGAAAAACAAAAATTTGAAGGATTAGATTATTAATTATGGTGATTAAATTAAACATGATATTCATCTACAATAAATAAAAAATACATTTTAAGAACATTTTAAAAATGAATATTATATATCATCATCATAATATTACAAAAAAACTAAATTATTACATTCACAAAAATAGAGATATCTAGTACCATTTATCAGGTAACAAAATAAGGAAACACCATAAACATAAACTCAATAAGATGATACTCTAAAAATATTAACAATAATTCAAGATACATTGTTATTGTGAATTAATGGATGAGTAACATTCATAAAAATTCTCTATGAATTAAAATACGGATTTGAATGATATTATATTTTATATGAAGGTCTTATATATAGTGTAATATATCTTTTAGTTGGGTAATGTGTCCATTGGAATCTATCCATTAAGAATCATCCCTTTAGAAAAGTAAGTCACTTAAATGATAATT
Organism: Viscum album; assembly: GCA_963277665.1. Lineage (NCBI taxonomy): Eukaryota > Viridiplantae > Streptophyta > Magnoliopsida > Santalales > Viscaceae > Viscum > Viscum album. The sequence goes on along the minus strand of CAUJRU010001185.1, from coordinate 94,791 downwards.
CAATAATAAAATAACCCTCATAACTATAACTATATAAAAATAAAAAAAATAATATTTTTAAAAATATAATTATAAAATTTGTACAATATTTATTTTTATAAAAAAATAATTTGACTATATACGTATTCTTTTTTATGAATTTAAAAAAAAAATTAGATCATATGATTTTATAATTCCCAAATGTTCATATTTAAAAATAACATTTCTCAGATTTAGAATATTATATTCATAATAGGAATATTAAATTTGTAATCATCACATCAAGAAATTCCAAAGCTAAACTTTTAATAATTTATTTACACAGAATATTTATTGGGTAAAATTAAAAAAGATTATGGTTATACATTATTCATTGTGATATCATAGTGATTTTAAATTGATGAAAAAATAATTTAGGTGATTTATCAAAAACAATGTTCAAAAAGTTAATATATTATACATTATTAAAAATTGTGTTATTAACCAAAAAATTAGATTCTAATTGAAAAATATATTTTATAAATTTTAAAATATTTATTGACTAGTTACAAATCATACCCATCAAAAAAATATAGTTTAAATTAGGTGGGATCTTAATGTTTCTTAAATAAATTATGACCAAAATATCATAATGTATGGTTTAAATCCTTGGGAAGCCCAATGGTTTTCAATTTTTTCAAATCCTACTAATCATGGACCATGTATATAAATTCCCCCGGCCCCAAACATACACACACCATTTTCTATAAATAACAACTCATTCTCCCATTTTTCTCATCTTCGAAACCATTGATCACAGATTTACACTAATTTTACCTCCCAAAAAACAATATGATTGACATATGATGATAAGAGATTAAAACTATATATATATTTCCCTCTTGAATCAAATCGCACTAATTATTCTCATGATACATAGCATAGTAGGGGTTCCCAAACCCTTATTAATATTTCCTTATTTCGATCCCAAGATCTAAATATTTATTTATTTCATTCTACATATTTTTTAAATGACATTTCATGGAAATGGTTTCTATAATTTTTTCTTCATCTCACTATTTAATAATATGAAATTCCATTACATTTTCTTATGTAATTGTTTTATGTTCCATTATTAAAAAATAGTATTTTATTGTGAATAACAAATTTCCATTTCCAATATTTATAAAACCCTAATATGACATTGTATTTTACCATTTTTTTCTTATAGAATATTTTTATAAAATTACATTGGCCTAAAAATGTTCAAATCATTGATACTAATTAACAACCCTTTATGATGAATGTTTCACACATGGTTACACACAAATAATGGATGCATTCTAATGTATTATGAATAACCTTTAATTTCTACTAAATTTATGGTAATTCATCTATATATTCATGTAAATACATTTAATTCGGGAACACTAAAAATCCAAATACCCATTACGTCTTCATAGAATATTATTGATTACTAAGCCATGTGTATGTAGGATGAAACTTTAGGAATTTTATGATATGAACTATTTTTAAATTTCAATTATATTAGGAAGGCATTGGACTTATTATTTTATATATTGGATATAAAATTTAATATCACCCCAATGTTTCAATAGGTTTCCTCAGACAAATTTTCTTTATTATTAAGTGTATTCCTTTTACAATTATGTATGATATAATAGTATATGTATTTGGTTTTATTTTTATGATTTATGAAAATATTCATTCCATCACTATAATATCATTTATAGTTATATATGTGATTATTTATTTCCATTATTAATATATCCTTCGATAGGTTTCATGTTGTTTTTTAGTTATATAATATTGTATGACTATTATTTTGTTCTTCAATAGTATTCACTCATTATTAATTACATGATATCTATTTGATTTAACTACCAATTACATAGAAAATGGGATCTTATCTTTATTATATGTTTTTATTCCCCATGAACCATTATCTTTAAAATGAATGTTCAATGTGTATTATATAATAAATAATAATGTTTTAATTAATTTGACATGTTGTATTTTATGTTTTTAGATATAATATAAGGAACATTAATTGAACTAATCTCTCATGATAAATAAACTATTGGATTATGTTTATTGTTATCTCTTTTATTTTATACCAAGGTAATAAATAAGCCACAAAATCAATGTTTCTAGATTCAAGGTTTTTTACTTATGGAGGATGCATTATTCATCAGAAGTATTTAGAATCATAAGAAGGAATGAAAATATTTAAGAACATGATTTATATTTTACCTCTAGTCAATTCTTTCCAAATTATTCTGATTTTTACAAATATTTTATGAGTGTATCTTCAATCATTCTCCACAATAATGTTTCTTATATGATTAAATTATTCGGTATACAATTATTAGTATTATGTTTTTCGTGAAAAAATTGGTTTAATGGTCTGTTAGCGGGATGAATGATGATTGATTCCTCAATTTCCCCAATATCTATGATAACGTATCACCAATTAATGGGTTTTTCTTAGTTTTGATAGATTTATTGTATCATGTTCCTCTCGATATGAATGAATTGTCTATGTGACCTTAAAATAGGGAGGACAATTTCTTAGGGGAGATACATCTTTGTGAGGTGTATATATTTGTAGTACAACATGGGGAGTATATAATGGTTAACTTATAATAAATTTTCTATAATATGGATTACATCTGTGTTGGATATTTTATTGATCTCTATAGGTAAGTCCTTTATTGTGATATATTTTACGTTACCTTTATAAGGAGAACAAATTTTTGTTATTTAAAATATCACTACAATAGAGGACCTTATGGTTAGAGAATTTTTGCTAACCATTATGGGTAAAAACTACATATATATTATTTACTTGATCACCATGTGTTTGGACTCTATATTAGTATATTGGTTGGAGTCCTTTATTATAAGAATACCCATGTCGGTTTTTTCCACCATTGGTAGGTAAACTATGTTTTTTTTATTTTTTCCTCATTTACTAGGTGAACCTATAATATGGTTGTTTTTTTATCACCATGTAGAATAACTAAAAGGTGGTTTTTTTTAACCACAGTGGGGAGAACGATTACTTCATCTCACTTGTTCATGAATATGGGAAGAGATTTCACTGTTACAAATATGATTATTTAGTATATAGTTATGACCTATATATTGATCATCAGTCATGTTGTGGGGAGGACATTGATGGAAGGAATCCTTGGGTCATAACTCTATTTTTATTATTTATTTTATTAAAAATATAAGGGAATCCTTGTAAAATGATCATGTTGTTGATGGGAGGACCTTTATAACTATCTTCACTAGGAGTAATTCCATAACATCTCGATTGTTTTCTTTTATTACAATGAACACAAAATACAAAATTTGTATTTATCTGGGGTGGACCATAGGAATGAGGGCTCTTTGGAGGACCTTTTGAATCTCATTATTGTTTTAGACCATGCAGATGGTTATCTTGGGGATGATTTTCATATTGGTACTGTAGAGACGTCATAAATAAATGATTTAAATATTTTTACAATAAGGTTATCTATGATGAGAACTCCATAGAGGATCTATATATCTGCATTAAATGATACCTTCTGATATCACTATAAATATTTATTCATTTTTTCCCATCTATACGAGGTTTACTGAAGAAGTATATGTTTTTTACAACACCATGAGATTAGTATTTTTTTAATGGTGATGTAGAATCTCTATTAAGTCACCAAATTGGTTTTAAAATGGGTTTATGGGTGGTTGGGATCCATGGTAGAAGGTATATTCTCATTGTATTTCACCATTTATGGTCGTGATGAGCCTTCTTCCTTAGTTCCTTATTCCACAATACAAAAATCCTTATTAGTTCATTTGTGCTTTCATAATGAATTATGGTGACAAGTTATAGAATATTTAAAAGTTTATAAGATCCCATGTGGAACTCAACAGTTTACCTGGGGATATATTTAATTTCCCCATCATCCTCCTAATGAAATTAAAGTTATGTTTTTCCATTATATATGGATATCCTATTATTATGGTTTAAATTTTCAATGGGGATACTCGCCCCTGCTGGTCTATCATTAATGTGAGAGCTAAGATGGATTAAATTCATTAAGAAATTTGTATGTAATTATATTAATAATAATGATATCACTATGTATATCTAAATGAACTAAGTAATTTACTACCTAGAATTTGAGGTTTTGAGTTGGTAACAATTTTCATTATAGTTGAGGGTTAATTTTCATCTATATTCATGCGGAAAAAGTTCTTGGTGTTGTCGAATGATGAGTCTTGAAAACGTGGGTACGCATTTAGTTTCTCCCATAGTATCCATTTAACAAAATTCCTTGTTTTTTATTTTATGATGATGTTATTAGGATATGATGAGAAAATTTTTGGAAGAAAAAACACAAATAATTTATCATATAAGAATACCATAAAAAATAACAAGTGAATGTTTAGTCTATATCTTTGACAAGTAAATTAGATGATGTTGGTTTTCCAATTATATATTTTATATGTTTTCACATATTCTATTTTTTCATGTTACAGACCCTCTTTTTATAGGTGTGCATCCATTAGAGTTAATCTAACTCCCATAAAAAAAGACATGTTGAAACTGATATGATAAAAGGTTTAGGCATCCCATGAGGGGTCATATGGTCTATTCTAGGAGCCTCTTATAGATTTAACACATGTTCATGAAACCAATATTTATAACATTATACGATAATCATTTCTTGAATTTGACTGATCAATACCATTCATGAATGAGATTTTAATATATATATATATATATGAGTGGTTTTCCATCATTATGTTTGGGATGTACTATATTTTCCATATAATTAATTTTTTATACAATGGAATATATCCAAAGAGTTGAGTATTATGAATTTCATCATTATCTATAGAGGAAATAATTATTGTATATTCTGGTTTAGGAAGATGAAAATAAATTCCCATGTATCCTATAAGGGGAATTAGAAATCATATAGTACAATAGAATTAAAATGGGAAGTTAAACGTCTTAAGGTCATGTTCCAAGGACCATAATTTTCACTTTTACGTTCATGTGGTAATAACCCATGATATAATTTAAACATTTTGAAATCTTGGACCATTAGATATTGTTGTTTGAGTTCATATTATTGGGACGTATTCCATGTATTTTAATGTCATACAGATTATTCAAATATGAGAAATGTACCTCTAAATGTTTTAGTGTTGGAATTACACATGGGTGACCCTATTGGTTGGAGAATAAAACTCTTTGGAGGACTGTTTCATGTTCATATCTTATTTATTATTAACTATGAAAGGGGGAAGGTTGATTAGATGCATGAGTAATACAAAATAGTGGGAATATTTTAGTGATTTCACAAGATTGTGGCCCATTTTATGTTCATGGACTATTAATTGTAGTAGGGATGATAATAAACGATTCATTAGGGAACTTGGTGGATATTATAAGATTTTATAATATCCATATGGGGTTTTCTAGTAAGGATGGTCTGAAGAAAATTCCACATGTCCTCTTAAAGGTAGAATCCTTAATATCAAGGGAATACATGGTTGAATGTATCAAATATGCCCCATAGTTTTTGAAGGATAAAGAGTGTGAGAACACTTATAGGATTCATAAATTATATTATCTACATAACATAAAATTAAAATGAGTCATAGTGCGTGCTTACACGCAAGATCTTGTTTTGCTAAACAATAATATATTATTGAGATATTATTATTTATTATAATAAGATAAAAATATGAAATTAAATTTATTTTAGTTAATTGTATTCACTATATTATGATAATTTATGGCTGAATGCAGTTTTTAGAAATTAAAAATAAATGAATCTATGAACCAACTGAATATAAAGTGAAGGATTTCATAAAATCTATTTTTTATGATAAAAAGTTATTTTATCATTGAAAATTTGATTAGTTACAATTAGTGAATGATAATAACTTAATATTTATATTATAAATTCATTAAAATAATTTTTAAAATAATCCAATATATTTTATAGGTATAAGATTTAAAAATACAGTTTTATGTTTAAAATTTGTATTTTTTCTAAAATAGAAATTTTACCACTTTTTAATGGAAAAACTATTTTAAATCCATTTTTTGGAACATTTATAAATTTAATATGTCAAAATAAACATCATTTTTTTAATTATGAACATTAAAATTTTATTGGGGTCAATTTTTAGTATTTTTCTAAGAAGTTTCATTTTTGATGAATAGTGAAAAATATTGAATTTAATTCAAAACATCTTTTTGTTATAAATTATTTATAGGTTTAAATTAAAATTTTTATTTGTTTAAAAGTTTATATATATATATATTATAAATAAATTATTTCAGATTATATTTTTTATCAAATATTAAATTGAAATTTTATTTGAAAACATTTCACTCTTTTGAACATCTTTACATTATCAACCAGTTGTCGTCCTATCCATGAGAATATATTTAAATTATCTCATGTAACATCTATGACTAAAATTTGGAAAAAAAATATAAATACATTGAATAATAATAATTAATGAATTATAATATTTTCACCATTGTTTTGTTTCTAAAATTACTTAGGAAAGTGATGAAAATCATTTCTAGTGATTAAGAGATATTTTTCTTCATAATGGACAAAGCCTTAAGCATAAGAGTAATAATTTCCTTCAAACTTATGCAAAATCCATTGGATCCATATTTAGAACCTATACTGAAATTGATATAAATTTTACCATTATTGGAACCACTTTATATGGGGAGAATGTTTGTGGTATTCCTTATTTCCAAAATTTATAGGAATATAATTCCAACTCTACTATAAAAAGGCACTCAACCCACACATGTATTTGAACCTATAAATCCCTTTTCTCTCCCTAAACATTCATAAATATCCACCAACATCCTTAAAAACATCCTAGTAGCCTGAATTTTAGAATAAGTCCAACAATTTAAGTGTTTTCATATAACTAATAATAAGTTACTTAAAAACAAGGGAATATTATTCAACGATCACTTATTTCCCTTCTCCACACCATAAAATATTTTATTTCATGCTTAAATATTAAACATAATACCATAAATATATTTAATATTTTATATTATATGGTTTTGAGCTACTCCCTCACAAAATTCCATCTAATGGTTAGCAAACATACAATTCATGTGTATATCAGACTACTGCGTCGTGAAAGGATGATTCTTCATTCAACATTTACCAAGTACCATGGTTTTAATTAGGATTAAAACATTAATTGTAGTTTATATATATTAAATTTATGTTTTATTCATATTTATTTAATTTTATTTATAATTCATACCTTTATGATTTCATATTTTTTTAAATATGATAACATCATTTGACGATGTGTGGACAGTCACCTCCTCAAATAGATGTGATTTCTTCACTCTATACATGGAACATATTAATGATATTGCTAAAACAATATGTTAATTATATTAAATATATATATTATACTAAAATTATTATATACATATAAATCATCTTCTTTTTATTATTTTAAGACGGTAATGAAATAAAAGTAGTGTTCATGTGTACGTACAACCTACTGAATACAAGAATGGTGAATTTCACTTATTATTTCCAAATTTCATGGATTATTATAAATATATATAGTAAATATATTTGATATTTAAATAATGGCTTAAATTCATGATATTTTTATATCATGATCTATCTAATAGTAACAACAAATAAAAATTCAAAGCGTACTCGAGAAACAAAGTAATAACACCCAAAATAGTTAAAATAATGAGATCTAACTAACAAGAGGGAAGAACGATATCATAAGAACATCATATATGATATAATGAACATGATTATTGTTAAATTACAAGTTATTATAATGTTTTAAAATTCTATATATGAGCTTAATGACCACAAAATATAGTTATAAGGGAAGATATTTTCATCTCACATTATTCATCTATGAGATAAATTTCATATTCACAATTTACTTCTTTTTTGTTGTGTATCAACATCCCCTTTTGAAATATTTTTTCATTAATACTTTTAATTAAATTTTTTTTAATTGCATAGTATTAATTATATCATTCATGGGGGTTTGAATTAAAAATTATCGATTGGTAAAAAGTAATCTTTCACGAACCAGCCCGAGTTGACCCTGAACCGGTCACCCAGGATTGCCCGCAACACGTACCGAGTGGCAATCCTGATCCTCTCAAGATGAAGAAAAGAACCACTGGAATAATTATAGTGACAAGGGAACAATTTCTCCAAAATATAATAATTTAATAAAGCAAAATAATTAAACAAACACCCTAGTACACTATCATATATTAAAGTTGAACTCAACATTATTTTCACAGGAAGTTAAATTAAAACTGAACCACACTACTTAACCAACCAAACCTAACAACTAACAATATCCATGTGACGTCACTATCCAGTATCCTACACAATAAGAAAATTTCACCCTAGGTTATTTAACTCAAGTTGATCCTTTAACCAGGGATACATACCAAAGAAGACTATATGTGGGAGTATTAAAACTCAGAAGGTTAGCTTGATATATTACCACCAATGAACATCTGTTCAAATAAAAAAACATTAATACGATGTATTAAATAAAATAACTAAATTGTTTTCAAACATGGTTCCACTCTAAAATATTTATAAAATATAATGTATTTATGTTTTCATAACTAGGAAATGCTAGTAACCAATTTCAAATTGATGCAACATCAAAATAAAAACAATTTTCCAGAGGGCTTCTTTAAAGAGTGTACACTACAAAATAAAATAGACACACTGATCTATTAATGAACAAAAAACATTGTATTCCAATGGTGATAACAAAATAACTAATGAGCACAAGTCACAGGAACACCCCTTTGAACTTGTTCATTGTGGGCCCTAGGTACCTTGTATATTAGTGTAAATATAACCATAAACATATCTATATTCTTACACGAGCCACTATTAGATAAAAAATACCCAAAACCTAGTGGTACCTAACCTCATAATCATTGTTTAGTTAGTGTTTTCATCATCATTCTTTCTACGTGAAACAAGGACAAAACTACTCTAGGTCACTAGCATTCTAGTACTCGTCCACCCACATAGACACCTGTGATTCCCTTTAGTGCTCAATCAGGTTCCACATATTACAAAATACACATTTCACATAAATATTTCATTCCAAAATCACACACACACACAAATACAACTAAAATTCTTCACATTTCATTCATGTATTAACAAACAACTTAAAATATTCATAAAATAATTTCATGAAATATATCGAGGCATTGCACATAAAATCCATTAAAATGATATTTAAGGCCAAACACCCATCATTATCATATCTAAACATATTTTTCATCCCAAAACCATTTAATAAATAAATATCATGGAACATAAAATGTCTCAAAATTATACAATATAAATCAGGCATAAAAACCATTTCTATAAGAAAAATGCCAAACGTGCATTAAAGAATTCTTCCAAAAACAACATTTATCAAATATAAATAATTCACCTATTCATAAAGATAAGTAAAAATAGTATTGGATAAATCATAAAATTTAATTAAACCCCCAAAAATATTAGGATACACATTCAAAACCTATCTATTTATATAAAGGTTCTAAACATTCTATTTATCGATAACACATTCCAAAACACCCTAAAAACTTATACACACATAATTATAAAACCCAAAACCAGAATAGAACCCGTATAAGGATCCCATAAATATTGATTAACATGATTCTGATATCTTTCATAAGAAACAATAATTATCTTATATCACCTTGAGAACATAAAATCCAACTTGGAACATTCCCGAAGACGAGGAATTCATCAAGTAAAAAAAACTAACTATATTTAAAACTAAAAATGGTATAAACCCAATTTTTCATGACGAAAAGTTATTTAAATATCAAAACCTGGTTCTAAACATTATAAATCAGGTTTCAATGCAAATGGATCATTTAATCAAATAATTAGTGTGAACACTTTAACCAAAACAATACAATTTTCACAAAACATGGCATAAATTACCCTTTTTCACACTAATGAATTAAACAAAATGGTGAAAAAATTACTATCATATATATAATGTAAAAAATCCTGAGAAAAGATGAATATTTAATTAAAAAGTATGTTTTTGGGAGACCCTAAATCAAAACCTTGGTGTAAAGGAAACAGAAACCTGATAACACATTCTGAGGGTTTATAAACACTAAACCTATGAATAACAGCCTAAAACGAGCAAAATAACCATAAAAATCCTGGATAACCTAACAACAAGTCATTAATGAAAAGGTTAGAATATAGAGACAATAAAATTTGGAAGTATGAGGATAAATGGATAGAAATTAGAAAGAAACTCATGTTGATAACTAGAGAACACTCCATCTTCCCATATATCCACACAATTAGAGGAGAGGGAATGGATTGGAACACAATGGAGAGTCTAATTAGGTCAGTACCAACAAGGGGATAACTATTTTAGGCAAAAGAGTAAAAATCGATGATTTACCAAAGAAACTAATTACCTTTTCAAATCTGGATGATTTGAGAATCCTTTAGGATTTTCTCAATAATCCTTGATGAAATTGATGTCGGAAAATTGAACATGGGTGTTCTGCTAGGGTTTTTGGTCTCTATTAAGAGGTGTAATGTCCCAAAAAGATAAAGAAATGAATAACATTTAAAAGGAATAATATTAAAACATTAAATAGGCTCATATAAAGGCCCAATAACTAAATAAAAAACCCATGTCCTCCATTATTACGAATTCTTATGGGGTCATAATTTGTATTGGTATTTTAATAGTCCAGTATTTTCCTAGTGGGAAGTGGAATGGCAGAATATTTTTGAAAAATGATGGAGTTATAAATGAAACAATTTCAATTTTTAAATCTAGAAATTGGATCATGATTTGGCCAAAATCATGATGTAACCATTGGTTGGGATCGATCCTTTGGAAGGTTTCATTTGTTTCATGTGTAGAAAATATCATTCAAAAACCACATAGTTCAAATGAGTGATGCTTGAAATAAGTTAATACACAAATGAAAATGTCTCGAATACATGATTGGGCTTATGTACAGATAGCGGTCATTCGCAATAGGAATGCTCAGGGTTGGATTATTAGGGATTTTGTGGTGCATATTAATTTTTAGCTTCCCAAGGGAATTGAATTATCTTACTGGGATGTGGCGGCCCGGGAATGAATTTGGAAGCATGATGGATGGTTGACCGATTTGGATGAGAGGAATGGGATTAAAATGATGTGAATATGACGGTGTTGTTGGAATTGAACCACCGAGAGGCTTCCTACGTATCAATGTTGAATGGAATCAAAATCGACATAGTTTGGTGGGGATATGGGATACTTGAGGAGGTGGTCCATGAGAATGGATGCATGGATCGGACCCGGAGGAAGTAGATCCTCTGGGATTGGGCATGACCTTCTCGAAACACAAAGGCTCATGGAAGAGACCAGGATGAGACATTAGTAATGGGATTGGACATCAAGGAGGCATCATACATATCCCTGTGGTAGGGAATCAAAGTCCACATAGTTCGGTGGGGGCATAGAATTGAGTTGTACACAACAAACAATGCCCCGATGACATGCGGGGGGTTACACATGGTTAGAGGGCAAGTGTTTGTCTAAGGACACCTAGGTACGGACTATAGATGTGGATCTCTATAAAGGGGACACCAATGTTTACCAGTGTTTGGGGTTGAACCTCAAGAAGGCATCATACATACCATGTCTAAAAGATAGGGATAAAAACTGACATAGTTTGAATAGCATATAATTTAGCATCATGTGGGGAGAAAAGGGGAATATATATTAACATATTGAAGGGGGAGGGTGAATCGATGCTAAATGGTAAGGACTGATGGGTGATGGGCATGAATCTCAGTGAGAATTCCTGCGTTCCATTCTTAAAAAGGGATGGATCAAAGTCCACATAGTTTGGTGATTATGGATGGGTAATAACCACTAATGTGTCCCATAAAGTGTTTAAGGATCTATGTTTTCTCTAAGACCATCTGATTAATACTCGGTGTAAGAAATAAGAGGCAATAATGACATGGTGATCACATCACAAAAGGTTCTTCAGCGAGAAGTTGAGTGGGTATTATGTGTGGTTAGCGGCCTAGGGAGATGGAGATTGGGTATTACACTAGGATGGATACTAATGTTGATAAATTCCAAAAAGAGAGGGATGGGATATAGAGTCCCCTATTCCCATCTATCATCTAGTCATTGTGCATGGAAGAAGAGAGGATGATCATGTGTGCTAAGTCCTGGAAGAAAGGCAAGGGGCATACAAAATGATGGCTCCCTTCCCCACAGACACATTTATATTCATGTAATGATGATCTAATTTCATGTGAGGATGATCTCACTCCCGTGGAGACCAGTGCACATGGAAAAATTTATTAGGTGGGGCACCCCATGTATATTGCATGAGGAAAGGCTACACTTTAATGTTAAGGGCCGAGTCTGATGATTCTTGGTAGTTTAACATCCTATAGATCAGATGATGAGGATTTTCTCCCCACCCATAGGACATACAAAACTAGTGTGATATAAATCGTGGTGGGGGAAAGGAACTAAAAATACCTATAGAGGTTATCCATTGAGGGACTCAGGTTAGCATGGCTATGAGAAGATGAAATAGCTATTATTGTGCCTATGTAAATAATAATGAGGCAGAGAAATGAAACATGATACACCACTCAAGGGAATTTGATGTCACTTTTTATGAGCCATGAGGGATATATATAATAGGGGTGTGCAAAGCATGATATCTTGGAACTAGGTGCTTCGCATATCATATTTTTTTTCAAAGAGGATGGGGTTCACAAAGCCTACTCACATTGTAAATAGGATGGAATTTGCGATGTAATGTGTCTTCATGAAGTGAAGTTTTTGATGGATCAGAGCTTCACTTTAGCAAAGCCCCGTCTTTTAGAGTACGTGACGAAGGCTCTTAGCTTCACGAAGTCTCAAGCACTCTGAGGGGCCTCCTTTATTGGCGAAGTTCATATGCCTTTGAGAAGGACATCAATGACATAGGTGAAGGCTCGGATTAACACAAATTGGCACGGCTCGCAGAGGCCATGTACCATTAGAAATCCATCAGTTGGTTTTGCGAAGGTATTTGGAAAATATGAGCTTTGGAAGTGGAAAATAGCGGAGTAACAGTGTTTTGAGAGGGGGGTATAGCTGCTATTTATAGGAAACAAAGGTCTAAGAGGTTCTCAAAACATTTTGTAAAAAAGAATGAAGTCGTAGAGAGGAAGGGGTCTATTGGGATATGTTGGCTGCACAGAGGGGTCTGACACCGCAGAGAGAAGATCCGAAGATGAAGGCACAAATAGGTCCATGATGATGAAGGATTTCACGGAGAAGAAATGGTATATCATCATGTCATAGGCCCACAAAGGGTTCGAGGACACTATAGAGAGGATCGTACATTCAGCCTCATAAACGCAGGACATACAGCTAGAGTGCTTTACAAAGGAGAAACTTTGTGATGATTTTGAGGAATTTTGAGTTCTTCAGAGTGCTGATGAAATCTAGCGCATTTATTAGTTTTCACACATCGAAAAAAAACATAGGAACTGACAAATTGTCACAATAATAATATGAGACAATGGAAAATAGCTATGGATTCTAAGGGTAAGACCCCGAAAATACCCAGAGGACCTACCGCATGACAAATCACACAGCTAGGCGGCTGTGTCGTGTGAGTAGTCACGTCACACAGCACATCATGAAGAGGCCTTCCCAGAGGGGAATTGGTTAGTGTTGGCGAAGAATGCCATGAAGAGGTCTTGTGGATCGCTGCAAAGACATTAAAAGAGTTTCTGTGAAACTGGAGCAGACAGTTCATATATATAGGTATCTCGAGTGATTTTTCTACATCAGGATCATCATGAATCATTGTGGGAATGATTTCCCTTTGCAAATTGATCCTCTCTGTGAATGATTTTAGATAAATGGAGGTCTTTATTATAGTGATTCGTGAACACTTTTAGAAATCCGGGCCATCGCTATCCCTGGATTCATTTGAGATGAAGGCCATATTCAAGGTTGCTTCACATAGAAGAAGTGATTTTTGGATATGATTCACAAAACATCATTTGAAAAAGGATCCTCAAATACCTTTTTAACCCTCAAAACCTGAACTGAAAAATTTATCATTCAGAAACCGGGAAGCTCATGAGGCTTCGCGAGAGGTTACACTGACAATTCTCAGAGTTAGGCCATGGAAAACAACACCAAAATTGTAGATTACATCTTATGTAATTTGGATCATCAATAGTTGACAAAGCATATGATAGAGGTGTATAAATAATACCCTCTTTGAATGTTCATGTTGTTGTATGTATTTAGTTTTAGGATGAAGTCTCTATCATATACACAAGCAAGGACGCACTGTCCTACTGGTTTAGTATCATCCCCGATCATTACCAGTGGTATAGGGATGTAGATGGGAATATCAGAAAAGATCATACCCCGGTCACATAACATTGTTAGTACATTAATATCAACAATATCAGAGCAAAGAATTGGTGAATGAGACATCTCCACCCTTGTACAAGAAAATAATCGATTCACGGTTTGTAAATCCATACTCGGGTGGATAAAAATCTAGGACGTTTGACAGGGGGAAACTTGACAGATGGCTAGGCCTGGGCCTATTTGGAATGTGTGTCATGTTAAGAGTTTTAGAATTTACTAAGGTGGTTAGGCTTTAATGAAGAAGACTGGGCATCCCAATTCAGTATCTATCAGCAGAGGGAATTTATACCGTAAAACTATGCTAGTGGTCACTAGATACCAACACTTTCCATTTGCATCACATGGTGGTAGGAATCATCATCTGTGACATTCATTAGATGTTCGGCATCCCAATCTTGTGAGGAATGTATGAAAAATTTCCTCCTGCCACAATTGTTTGGGGGAACTAGTAGAAGATGCCTCCTCTGGCGATGGAATTGCTAAGTCTAGAACTAGAAAAAAAGAGGATAAACAGAAAACATGATACATCCACATTAGGAATTGGTTTGGTTTTATCCTGAATTTCCAACCAGAATAAGGAACACCACTAGAGAGGCCACCCATATGTTTACAGGGAGCTCATTTAGGTTAATAGGGTTCATACTTGTTGATCCTGGAAGATAGCTAGTAGAAACTATGGGGATACAACGTCATGACTGAGCAATAGCCGATTGTTCTGTTGGCTGGGTTTATCTCACCACAGATCTATGGGTGGATATTACTAGTCAATGTAGCCCACATGGGGGTGTGACCATGTGAATTTAGCATGGTGGCTCAACTGGAACGTGGAGGCCACATAAATGTTGGTATTCCAGTTATGGAGATGTTGTACCATCTACTCTGTCACATTAGTGAGGGAAAGAGGCCTTTGGGGGTCTGCGAGTCATTCCACTTTTTGTACAGCTGGATAGTAGATCAAATGAAGAGATAAGAATATATCAACCCCATCGCTTCACCTAGAATAAATTCTCAACTGAAGATTTAGAATATTGTAGGGAGCACCCCATTAATTCTTGTTGCAATGATAGTGAGAGGGAAGATGGGGTGGGAAGATCAGTTCATCTTCCACCCATTCCAATTGGTCAGTTGTTTCACCGAAAGAATGTTATCGGTGCCCCAAATTTATATTACCCACTCTTAAAGTTAGTATAGTGCATGTGTGGGGTCGATCCCTAGGGAACATTGGAAGTTCATTGGTTCAGTTGAGTTTATAATTAATTTAGCGAAACATGAAGAATTTAGAGTGGATTGGTTTGTTTGGATTGAGTGAAACTGTTTTGTTTACTTTTAAGAAAATGATTAACAATTCAAAGGGAACAAAATTTTATTTAAAGGGTTTTTAATCAGAAGAAAAGTGTATTGGGGCTGTGGTGATTATGTAGTTTTTATGCAGATTTCTTAAATGATTGTGTTGTTCATGATAATTCATCATTCTGGATTTCCTTTTATCACAATATTCCTTGGTCAGGATTCTCTTATATGGATTTGAAGAAATTGACTCCTTGGTTCGGTAGTCAGTTTTTTTCAATTCTTAATTTGGTTCAGTCCATTTATGAATCGGCGAATCCTTTTCAATGGTCATGAAAGATTTCACCGATACTCTTCTTTCATATCACTGATAATTAATCCCTTGGTCCGGCTCATAATTCTCAGTAATAATTTGCAATGATTTAAGAGAAGTAAGAAGAATTTATAAGAACTCACACAGAATTCCAAATCAACACAACATAAAACAATCCTTCATAACCCATAGCCCGAAAACAAGGGGTTCAGTTACACATGGAATGCATGATAAGAACAACACACTTGATACCTGATGAATTCATTGTGTAAGGTTCAAGGAGCGGTGTCGGTAGGTGGAATAGTGGAACAATGGTACCACGGTGGTTTGGGAATGGTAGCAACAGAACTTCTCCCTCTTCCAATGGTTTTCAACTCCCAAAATCCGAAGTCCAAGGCCTCTATTTATAGAAAAATAAAGTACACGGCGTGTATAAAAAGTACACGCCATGTACTTCTGTCAACACACTTTGGGCTTCATTTGCTCCACTGGTAGGCGGCCTAACACTCCGTCTTTGACTTTGAACACGGCGCCTCCTAGTAGGTGAGTATACACGGTGTTTAGCACCGCTATACTCGGTGTGTAATTCCAAAATGTTTCCACCAACCCCTTTGAGAATAGTAGACATGACATGTAGAAATAGAACACGTTGTGCGTTTTTCAATGGCCGCATGGGCATGTAGACTCTTCTCATCAACAAATGCTTCTAGAATTTAGTACATGGCTTGTAATGATTCCCCACACGGTGTGTAGCTTCTATCTGGAAATGTGGGAATGTACATCTTCCTTTGATTTGTGTCCCTGTCTGGATGTACATGGAGTGTACACCGAGTACATGCCGTGTAGTTTCAAAATGTTCACAGACTTCCCTCGATTTGTGTATTTTGGGAAGAAAGCTCCTGAAAATATACAAGGTCACCAAAATCAAAGTATTTCTCTTCTAAGAAGTAGGTATTTTGTAAAAACCTTTTTTTATTTTCAATATTATATTTGAAAATTAATACACAAATCGGGTGCATCAAACTCCCCCACACGTAGTCATTTTGATGCCCTCAAGAAAAATCTCCACATCTAATTAAAATAGCCCATACTTCTAAAAGGATGGAATTCAATTAATCAATGGATAAATGATAATGTTACCGAGGAAAATTCTAAAAGGCACAAAAAAATTCAATTCATAAGATATTAAAATCATTCCTTATATATATATATAATTCAATTTATTATTGTCACCCTCTTTCAACACATTTTTCAACCTTTCAAAAATAAGCATGCCAGTTGATGATCTACCTTACCAGTCAAAATCATAATCTACACTCCAGATGTTTTTATTCAGTTTTATGGTCAATCTATGTTATATACACACTATCCATAGGTTTGCAGGATATATTTTTCTCTAATTCAGAAAAAATTGAATTAAAATTATCGTGAGGGCTTTATCAATAAGGTTCATATGTCTCTGTGGCTAAGGGTTTCTAGGTTCAGAGGTAAAAAATAAATTCTGAGGCTTGAAAAATGAAGGCTAATTCTATTAAACAACATTGCATGATATTCAAAGTAAAGATCAATGAAAATGTATCCTTCCCAAGCTCAGTCGAATGCTGTTGTAATCGCCACCTTTTCCCTGAGTCAAGTAGGGTTCCAAAATCAAATGAGCACAAGGCTGCATTATCTTTGTTTTTTTTTAAAAAACTCAAGGGAAACACTTATGAACATAATGAATAAATGTTTGGAAGCCTTTCTACCCCAAATAGTCAAGAGGCACTCCCGCACACTTTATTTCATGATTGGGCACAAAAATATTCCCTGTATTTCCAAATCCCACTTTAAAGCTCAAAAATGAATAATAATGAAACGTTCAAAAATAAATAGGGTAAAAAGGGAGATAAGCTTGTAACGTGGCTTCCTATAAAGGCTTTCCATGGCTTGTATGGGCTTAACGAAGATTATATGTAGGGTCTGTCTCAAGATAAAGCGGTGAAAACAATCTAGCACCTCAATCATTTTACTGTAATTCCAATATTCTCCATGTTCTGAAAAGAAAACATGCAAATTCTTGTAGTGATTCATATCCTAAGAATCTCTCAAGAAAGAGGGTATTTAGAAATGAAATACGAAAAAGGGTTTAGAATACCTCTCAGGAGTGGAAAAATAATAAAGGGACAATCAGGTCATGACATTCATATAAATGATTAGCCTAATCAATGTAATTAACCAAGGATTAAATGTTTCAATTGAAACTATATCAGCAATAATTTTAAAATAGTTAAGAATCAGAATAAGCATCCAACCCTCAAAAAGTTCTTACAGATAACTTGAGCATTGATAAATATGATTAACCAAAAATTTCATCACTTTTGAAAATATATTATCTAATAAGGATGTCTCCTATATTAGTTCAACGGAGAAGACTATGGTGAAATAGAGAGAGGCTCCCACACACTGAAAATTGCACAGGGTCCACCTAGTGCCCAATAAAGAACAAGGTAATGTGGGGACACAAAAACTGGACCAGACTGAGGGAATGTAACGAAAGGAGTGAGATAAAGAATTAAAAGAAAAACAAATGAAAAATAATACACTCCTCGTGTCTAGGTTATGGAAAATGGTATGTGATGTAAAAGAACAACCCAAAATGTTCCAGAGTACCTGTGATGGGGAAAAAGAAACATTGCAAGAAGGCATAATAAACACAGGCATAAGAGATCACAAATATATTTACAATGAAAAGCATAGGTCCCAAAACCAGTCATGGGTTATCCTTAGAAGAGGAACCATCTTGGACAGGATCAGCTGGAAGAGATGGCGCAGGAGGCGTGGAAGTAGAAGGCGTGGACCCGATGGTGGGATGGGAAGCCGGAGAAGTAGGAGCCACATGCACAGGATCTGGAAAATAAAGCGCAGCAGCACTCCTGGGACTACAAGAAATGGTGGCGGTACGAGAAGTGGTAGCAGGGCCCATAATAGACAATAGAATAGAGTTTCTGGCTTGTCTAGTGAAGGGCGGCGGAGTAGCAGCAGAAGGGCGAGGAGCAGAGGCAGAGGTAGGTGGCAGAGGTAATAGAAGACCAAGATGCGGAGGAATAAGCGCCAACAGCTACTCCATGTGGTCCTGGCGGCAGTTGAGATGAATCAAATGTCGTGCATTGGTGTCTTGGCAGTCGATGATATGAACGAACTACTTCTCCATCTGATCTGGTCGGCTGTCGAAGCAACCAAAGACCTGCTCCACCGCATCTCGGCGGAGGGAAAGGGTGAGATCAACCAATGGTGCGGTGGTAGGTGGGGCTGGTGGTGGTCTAGAATAAGGAAGTATAGAAGAAAAAGGGTTGGTAGGAGGTGGGTGAGGTCAAGAAGCTTGAGGGGGTGGGGAAGGAGGAGTAGGGGCATCAACCAGTGCAGGAGGTTCAGCAGGTTGGTGGGGGCGAGCCTAGGCAAAAATGTAGACACCCCCTACTTCTGGACCATCCCCATGCGAATGAGCATGAGAAAATCCATCATCTATGTTGAAACTAACAGGTCATGAGGCAAAGAGGGCTCGAATACCCCTAGGTGGTGGGCATGACGGGTGGTGTAAAACCCGCCATTCAGGTTGCCCAGACGCCCGGTAAACATGGAGTGGAAATAGGAGACAACTAGATAGGGGAGGTTTGGGTAGTCATGCCGAATGAAACAGGTAAGGAGCTTCATGTCACGGCCGGTCATGACCCCCATATCCTCATGACGGGGAAAAAGGATGGCACTGAAGCACTGATGGGTGAAGCGGATGATGGGTTCAGCGATAAGGGTTCTCTTCTGGGAAGTGGGGGAGTACTGGTGGTCAGGCCCAGTGATCTCCCGCCACATAGCAACGAGCCCATAGCATTCGGGCCTGGATATGGTAGAAACAGGAGTTGGGGTGATGGGATGAGGGTATAAGTCGCAACCTCTTCCAAATTTGGTCATGGTGAGGGAGAAACATCGGCTGCCTAGCCGGAACCGTACCACGGGCACCGCATCACAAGGTGTCTCCCGGTACTCCGCTCCATAAAACTCAAATGAGGCCGCGAACACCAAAAATAAATCACGAAAAACAAGAGTGCTGACCTGGAAGATATCTAGGAGTGGGGTGTGCCAGAGAAGCTCCTCCAAGTACTCTGAAATACCGAGCTGCTGTGGAATGCTGCTGTCGAGGTATCAGACACTCAACGGTATCGGCCGGAGAGAGAAGCGTCGGACCCTGTCATATTCTAGATCAATGACCGGGAATACCGTGCAGGGATAGGGAGCACCTGCATGTCTCGGCCTAGGTGCAGGTGCAGTAGTAGGGGCTGGCTCTATGGGTGGATCTGCTGAAGTAGGGGGTGGAACGGTGGATGGGGTGCTCGATGAGGGACCAGCTGCTGATAAAGATGGATCAGGGAGAGTGGCAGCTGGTGTAGCAGAAATAGTGGTGCGTGAAAGCTCGGTGTCGGAAGGTAGAGGTACAACAGAAGTATACCCGGCCTCCACTGGGGGATTGAGTGGCGACAGAATGGCCAATGGAGGGAGCGCAAAGACGGGAGCATCTGGGTCCAGCTGCATAGTAGGTCGTAGTCAGATCTGACGATATATGGGCCTCTCGTCTTCGGTGGCGGAGGCCATCCGCTTCCCTCGGGAAGGATCGTGATCTTCCATACCCTGAAAAAGAAAGAAAACCCAAACAAAATAATAAAAAACAAAAAAAACAAAAAATGTGTGAAAACAGGAAAATAAAAGTACACAACATGTAGTCAAAAATGTGGAGTATCCCATGCTCCCTGGATAGACACGCCGAGGGTGAAAATAGACCATGTAAGAGTATATGGCGTGAACCGGACATAAACACCGTTTTCAGACAAAGTGTAGGTGGTCATGTGTTACAAACAACACGGCCATGTTTTTATCATTAAAAATAAAAAACTACACGCCGTGTAGGTTAATGACACGACACGTCTTTAACTCGAGGAACATGGCTGTGTAGGCGGCGAGGCACGGGCCGACTGAAGGAAATCGTATACACGGCGTGTACCAAACACACACGCTGTGTATAGGAACATGGGATAAGAGGTTGTGTCAATTGCTACACACGGAGGGGCCAAAAGTATTGTCATACACGTCGTGTACCGAACACACACATCGTGCACAAGAAAATGGGGTGTGAGGACATGTGAAAAAGGACACACGATCATGACAAGGAAATGTACACGGTGTGCACCAAACATACACATCGTGTATATTCAAATTTTGAAATATTTTGTGTGTGGCTATGTACAGAACTACACATCGTGTGTTATTCATGTCGTGGTCGTGTATCGCGGAAGCCGAACGGTCGGGAAATCTGAAAACCACCCTAAACGAGTCTAAAAACATGAAAGAGAGTGTGTAGAATGTCATACCTTAACTGAGGATCACAATTCCAGAAGAATCAGAACCCAAAACCCCCTAAATCGATAGATCTGAGTATGGTGGTTCGGGTGGCGTTCGGGAGAAGATAACGAGAAGAGGGGAGGAAATGTGGAGGCCGTGCGACATGGGCCGAAGCTGAGTGGACCGCAGCCTATATAGGCGAGGTACACGATGTCTATATCCAAGCTACACGTTTTGTATTCCCTTTTTTGAAGAATATGAAATTAATATATAAATATAAATATAAATATATAATTATTATTATAAACTATATAATAATTAGTATTATTAATAGTTAAAATAAAATAAATATATATACAAATTTTATTACAAATAAAACTATACATGACGTATATCAGGAAATATACGTCGTGTAATATAAAATCAGAAAAATATAAGTACAAACTTTGGTCACGTGCTTGGAGCGAGGTTCTAACCGGTGATCGGCCATCCCATACCGAAGCCCTCAACCACTGGAGTGAAGGTTGTACTGCTGCCCGTATTTATTATTTATATATAGTTAATCTATATGTCCTATACACATGGTAAGAAAGAAATTCATGGCGTGTTGTTTATATTTAGGATAGAATGGGGATGAAGAGGGGATATTAGCACGATTCGAACCTAGGTCTTTTGAACCTGTTGTCAAGACTTTGCCAATCTGCCAACTTCACCCGCATGTTATTTCTTATTTAGATTTTCTTAATTTATATCAAAAAATTATGGCGCCCATGGCATATATAGAAAGGCATGGCATGTGGTATTATTAAAAGAAAAAATGATGGAAATGGGACGGTTGATTGGATTTGAACCCGAGTCTTTTGGAACTAGGTTATGATTCTAGCTAACCAGCCCATCCCCATCATGGTTTTATTATATTTCAACACAATTATAGATATATATAATAAAATACCACACACTGCATGTAAATAAAAGGAGGAACCCTGTGCCGAAGGCAGTTCGGGAGGATTCGAACTGGGGACGGCTTGAATAAATTCCAGGGACATTACCATCGGCACCAACATCATCCCTAATTATTTATCTGTTATTCTATAGATTTATACTATTAAGATTATAAATTAAAAAGATAAGTACATGCCGTGTATATAAGTGGGACACGATATGTAACCTCTGGGTTGCCTCCTCGGAAGCGCCTTTGATTTAGGTCGTTGGCTTGACCTACTTACCTTGCTTACCTAAAAGGGGTGTTGGAGATTGGTCCTAATGTATCTTCCATGGGATGGTAAATCTTTAGGCGTTGGTCTTTCAACTTGAACGGTTGACCATCCTCCTTATAAATATCCACCGCTCCATGAGGGAATACTCGTAGGAAATGGAACGGTCCCAACCATATTTATTTGATCTTTCCTAGGAATAGACAAAGACCAGAATTGAAGAGGAGTACCTAATCACCGGGTTAAAATGTTTTTTTGCGAAATCATCCGGTCGTGGATGGCTTTTGTCCTCTCCTTGTACAATTTAGTGTTTTCATATGCTTCCCTTCTGATTTCATAGAGTTCTGATAGTTGGAACTTACGTCTCTCTGCTGCTGCCATTAGATCAAAATTTAGGCCGTTGATAGCCCAATATGCTTTGTGATCCAGCTCCACTAGTAGATGAAATGGTTTTCCATAGACGAGACGAAATGGTGAGATCCCCAGTGGTGTATTGAAAGCGGTGCAATAGGACCACAATGTGTCGTCATGATTTTTGAACCAGTCCTTCCATGAGGTATTCACTATTTTCTCCAAAATAAAATTGTGCTCATAGTTGGAGAGCTCCACATGTCCACTTGATTGGGTATGGTATGGTGTACCCATGTGATGCTTTACCCCATATTTTTACAACACTCCTTTCATTAACGCGTTGTCATAGTGAGTCCCTCTATCACTGATCAGCACACGAGGAACATAGAACCTGCTGAAAATGTCCTTCTTGAGAATGTTTAAGACGGCCTTGGATGTGTCATGGATCGTAGCAGTGGCTTCCACCCATTTAGAGATGTAATCAAAACAGACGAGCATATAGCTATGCCCGAAAGAAGAGGGAAATGGTCCCATGAATTCGATTCCCCAGACATCGAAAACCTCGAACTCCGGGATGGGGTTATGGGGCATCTCAACTCTACGTCCCATATTACCTATACGTTGGCATGGATCACAACGGGCAATGAAGGCTCGAGCATCTTTATGCATGGTGGGCCAGAAAAATCTAGATTGCAGAATCTTTTCTATGGTATGGTCCGGCCCATGATGTCCTCCAATGGGTGAGGCGTGACAAAATTCCAGGACCCCTTGGACCTCCGTCTCTTGGATGCACCGTCGGATCACCCCGTCTCCACAGGATCGGAATAGGAGTGGGTCTTCCCAGAAGTATCACTTAACATCAGAGAGGAATCATTTCTACTGCTGGAAGGAGAGGTCGTGATAAATGGCACCTGTAACTAAATAGTTAGCAATATCAGCAAACAAGGGCCTAGGGGATTTAATAATTAAAAAGAGCTGTTCATCAGGAAAATCCACCCTTATTTCTCAATCCTCTTACTTCTCCATGTGTGGCTACTCTAGACGGGATAGATGATCAACAACCATGTTATCACTCCCCTTTTTATCTCAGATATCTAGATCAAATTCATGTAATAGTAGGACCCATCGGATCAATCGGGGCTTTGAATCCTTCTTGTTTAACAGGTACTTAAGTGCTGCATGGTTAATATATACAATAACTTTAGATAGAGCAATGTAAAAACGAAACATGTCGAAGGAAAATACCACTGCCAGAATCTCCTTCTCTGTATTAGTGTAGTTCAGTTGGGCCTCATTGAGTGTCTAGCTGGCATAGTAAATGGGTCGGAAGATTTGGTCCAGCCGATGTCCTAGGACAGCTCCCGCCACATTGTCACTAGCATCACACATGACTTCATATTGTTCCTCCTAGTTGGGAGAAATCATGATTGGAGCTTCTACCAGACACTACTTTAGATGCTCAAAAGCTGAGGTTCCTGCCTTCGTGAACTCGAAAATGGAATCCTAGTCAGGAGACGGGTGAGGGTCTGGGCTATCTTCGAGAAATCGCGGACAAAACTTATGTAAAAACTTGCATGGCCCAGGAAGCTGCGGATAGCTCTAACAGAAGTAGGAATTGGAGGTCGTGAAATGACTTCTATTTTTGTCGGATCCACCTCTATCCCCTTTTATGAAATTCGGTGGCCATGAACTATGCCACTTTGCACCATAAAATGACACTTTTCCCAATTCAAAACTAGGCTAGTGTTTTCGTATCGCTCTAGTACTAGCTCCAGGTGCCACAAACAGGTGGGGAATGAATTCCCGTAAACAGATGAATCATCCATGAATACCTCTAGGATTTTTTCTGCCATGTTGCAAAAAATATCCAGCACGCATCACTTGAAAGTGTTGGGAGCGTTGCACATACCAAAAGACATCATGCGGTAGGAAAATGTTCTGTATGGGCCGGTGAATGTGCTCTTATCCTGATCTTCTGAGGAAATGGAGATCTGATTATAGCCAGAGTAGCCATCAAGGAAGAAGTAATATTCATGACCTGTGAGACTTTCTAGCATCTGATCCATGAATTGCAATGGAAAATGATCTTTCCTTGTGGCGTCGTTTAGTTTCCTATAATCTATACAGACTCTCCAGCCCGTGACTTTGTGAGTAGGGATGATCTCATTTTTATCATTTGATACCACAGTAATTCCCCCCTCCTTAGGGACCACTTGTAGAGGACTTACCCACGAACTATCTGATATAGGGTAAATGATGCCTGGGTCTAAAAGCTTTATTACCTCCTTCTTTATGAATTCCTTCATGGGAGGGTTCAGATGCCGATGGGGTTGTCTATATGGATTCACTCCTTCTTCAAGTAGCACCTTGTGGGTGAAAAAAGTAGGGTAGAAACCCTTCAAATCTGAATCCTTTCATCCAATTTCCTGATTTCTCCACTTCAAAACTTGAAGAAGTGTATCCTACTGTATATGTGATAGTGTTTCACTAAGAATAATGGGTAAAGTTTGATGATCACCAAAATACCTATACTCTAAGGAAGGTGGGAGAGGTTTTAACTCTAGCTCAGGTGCCTTGAGAAATGAAGGTGCCAGAGGTTGTACTTCTTCCCTCTCTTGGATGTTAGGAATGACAGATCGTTTCCAGTAGTGGCCTCCCTGGCCTTTAATGAATTTCAGGTCCTCTGGTGCTTTATCAGTGGGCATGTCTCAAATAATAATATCATCTGAAATGGAAGAACATAACAGATCATCTTCTTGTCTACTCAATTGTTCATCCACAGTAGTCACTGCTTAGCAGCCCTCATGTTCAGGTAAAAATGCTTGTTTGAAAGCCTTTAGATCATTGTAAGAGACTCTTTCATCCCCTACCTAGAAAATAAACCCCCCCTTGTGCACGTCTATAAAGACTTTCCCTGTGGCCAGGGTAGGTCTTCCCAATATAATATGTGCCTCCTGGTCCTTCTCCATGTCCAGGATAATAAAGTCAGCAGGTAGAATCAATCATCTCACTTTTACCAGTACATCTTCCAGTATCCCCTTTGGATACTTAATGGAACGATCAGCAAGTTGAAGGGATACTCGGGTTGGCTTCAAATCGTAGAGCCTGAGACTTTGGAAAACTCTGAATGGCATGAGGTTGACACTTACTCCCATATCGCATAGTGATTTTCCAAAGTCACAAGGTCCAATTCTACAGGGAATAGTAAAACTACCTAGTTCCTGAAGCTTTGGAGGAATGGAATGTTGAACGGCTGCAGAGCACTCCTTTGTCAGTTCAATAACACCCAGATCCTCCATCTTCCTTTTATTCGAGAGTATTTCCTTCAAGAGTTTTGAATATGTTGGCATTTGAGTCAAGGCCCCTGCAAATGGGATGTTGTTATGTAGCTCTCTGAATACCTCCATGAATTTTTCAAATTGGTGATCTAGCATCCTTTGCTTCATCCTCTTCGGAAAAGGTAATACAGGCCCAAATGGTTTGACGACCTCATTCCCTTTATTATGTGAAGCCTCTGGTGATGGTTGTTCAGATGAAGATGGTTCTAAAACATGACTATCATTTTCAACAGGGAGAGGAGGTGAAGTATACTTTTGTGCTGGTTCCTTTTGTGGCAACACTTTTCCTATCAACAAGGCGATAGAATTAGACACCTACCTTGGGTTCATCACGGTGTTTCCCACTAGTGTACCAGGCTACCTCCTTGATAGCTAGTTTGCTATCTGGCCAATTTGATTCTCGAGGCTTCGAATGGAAGCCTCCTGGTTTTGAGGTCTCCAAGGCCACTTAGCATATATATTTCAATTTATTGAAAATATGGATGGAAAGTGTAATACCTTCCCAAGGATTTTGGAAAAGGTGTGATTTACTAGTGGGATGAGGAGTTCTACAATGATTTTAAGGGTTTAAATTAGTGTATACTAAAACATTTGGTTCTGATGCCACCCATCTTAGGAAAGCCTTTGGTCATTTATATGGCCATCCTAGAATGGTCCCTTGGTTCCCACTAGCCTAGAAAAACAATGAGGGAAGGAAAAATAGCCTATACTATATCATCCACATGCTCCTCAACACAGCGACTAGATAACCTTCCATTGAGAATAGTTTTCTCACATTGGGTTTTATAGTTCATAATTTGTGAAATTATTTATAGAATCATGAGATACTACTATTTCCTCAGGTAGAACCACTAAAGTATATCCTCAATTGACCTATATTTATGGAAATATTTGCATACTAGGTGGTAATCCTCTAATAGTTGGACATCAGGTTCTTCCCATAGGAGGACATTAAAGGACATGCCTTGGAATTATTCTACGACACACATAAAAACTATAAAGAACCACCCAAGATATTTATTTTCTCAATGAATCCATTATAACAGTGGAATAGTCTATAATATGTTGAAATATAAATTTTGATGGTTCCTCTCAAAGTCCAATATATAGAAGGCTCAATGACCCCAAGCATAATAGGGTCGGACCAGTGATCATCTTCATTACTCTAACACATGTCGTCTTTCCACATTTATTCCTATTGTTAGAAGGTTGAACTATTAACACAGAAAAGAACCAAGAATATATTACTAGTACCGAGTTTTCTGTTGATATTGATGTACCCTATTTACATGTAAAGGGAGACTCTGAGATAGTCATTAAATAGGTTAATTTTGATCACATCATCAGAAAATCATAGTTTTTTCCCTTACTAGAAAATTCATTCCAATTGATGGCCCCATTACCTTCCTAGCCAAAGGTTTCCTACATTCCTTTATTATATAATGGTTGAACCGATTCATTAGAAGGTTTGGAAGCATATATTTCAGAGCCCAACCAGGATGACATGGTCATTTATGTGGTTCCCCAAAGGTCCATCTCCCCTACCACTTTTGATGATGTTATATAACTGGTATATCAAATGGGTACTGGTACATCTTCCCCAGGATGCTTAGGCCCCCACGGATGAGTAAATTTTAGATTGGTTGAGTCCCTTTATCGAGTATCACCATCATAAGTTAATCCTCTAGTTCACAATTTAGTTTTCCCTCTAGAGTGGTCCTAACCTTGTGAAAACACTCTACTGGCTTGGGATTTATTGAATTATCTTCCTTTGTATCCAATGATACAAGATACCTCAGGTTATGATTGAAGTCCAATTAGATACTTTTGTTCCCATCATGCAGTATTGAAGCTCTTCCAACAAATTCGAAGGTTGGGGTACTTTTTCCTCACCAAGGTTCATAACTGCATTGAGTTCACCGAGAGGTGTCATACATGTTAGATCCATGATAACTTTATTCAATAACAATTGAAGATTTTCCACACCATCAAATATTATTGTACCTTTGTAGTATAGGGACATGACATTATAGGGCCATACCCTCCCATGACCACTCTATAGTGCATGTTCATTTTGATGAAAATAGATTTCTTTCCCAAATGGGAAGAAGTGGTTCCCCTCAAGGAAGTAAAAACCAGGAATGTGATTGAGTTATTGAGATCCCGAATAATCTATCAATTTAGAGTGACTCAAATTATTCTCATAAAAAATGACAGAAACATCCAGGATGCTGAGCATAAGAAATTGTATACGAAGTACAATATTTGATCCATGAACACTTCTCACTACAGCGCATAGGAAAATGGATTGAATGTGGAGTTCAATAAGAACCTATCTAACATCTTATAGAAAATGGTGGTCCAAAACAAAAAGAGTTGTCTTGAAAATATTCATAATGCAATTTGGGCTTATTATATGACAACTCAGAGTTACACCTAGGTGACTCCATATTCCAGGGTGTACAGAACTAAGGCAATATTACCAATTTAGGTTCAACTGTTATCACTCCAAATGGATATTTATGACTATATGATGCTAGATATAATGGTATAATTTCATCTATTTGATTTGTAATCCCTCAAGGAATGTAGGCTTCAAGACTTTGACAACTTAGAGAGGTACCAAAACAAGATAGAAATTGTGTTTGATAATATGGTTTACCTATACTCCTTTCTATAGGGTGACATGGTAATAGCTCTCATAATTCCAAATATATATAGAAAAAAGGCACCGAAGTTGGATACCAATTGGGAAGGACCTTACATTATCCATAAGGTATATTCCAATGGAGCATACACCTTAATCATAATGGATGGAGGGAGTATCAAACCCCCAACAAATCCACGTTTCTAAAGTATTACTTTGCATGAAACCTATGGTCCAAGAATTATGAACTTATACTAATTGCAATTAGTCTAAACTCTATAACCTTAAAATAGGAGTATTGGTCCATACTCTACGACTATAACCTAGGGGTCATGGTAAAAGTTATGTCACCTTAGACTGAAGGAACCATTTTCTGAGCTCTATGACCTTAAACTAACAACAACCCCTTTGGTCCTTGAATTATGACCTTAAAATAATTTCATCCCTTATGGTTTAAGATCCATGAACTTAAATGGTTAGAAACTATATTCCAATTTATAAAACATTAAACTACAAATCCCAACATCCTCAGTTCATGAAGTTAAACTACAGTATCAACCTATGAAATAATAACAATATTCATTACATACTATGTGTGAGAGAACAAAAAAAGTGAACCTTATTAGTACAAAATGATAAACTACTACCTTACCCCATGTGATAAACACTCGATGCCCCATGGATACAATGGGATTCCATAATTATCATTCCATAGAAGACACCACCCAACTTTTTGTGTCACTCTCCTACCATACCACATTTTTAGAACTATATGTGGTTTGATTCCCATTTAAATGGGATATGTAGTGGTTCTTAAATACACCATCTTCAGGATCTGCCTATAGTTAATCATAAAAACTTCCTCTGGGGGGGATAGTCCAATAATTATGAACATTAACTATGTCTTGTTTTTTCTAGGACATTTATATGGAACATGGGATTTCATCACCCTCATTTCATGTTGGTTTTAACCTCTTTAATTTAATGAAAATAACCTCAAAACAGGCACCCCCCCCCAATTTAAACATCATGAATTTAAACTACTTTCCAAATTCCCCTTGGTCTTAGATGTATGACCTTAAACTATGTAGCCACTATCCTACTATATGATATCCAAAATATAGAATATATTTCTCATACTCATCAAGGAGGATGGCCCTGCCTATTGTTGGTATCGGGATTCTACTATACCATAATAACAGAACTTTGTGTGGCTCGATTCTCCTTCCCATGGGATATGTAGTGACATATATACCTTATGTATTTAGGACTAGCGATGAAATAACCAAAAAAATTACCCATTATCTATGAATCCTTGGTCTGGTAGTTAGTGTTTTTCAATTCTTAATTTGGTTCAGTCCATTTACGAATATGTCAAACCTTTTCAATGGTCACGAAATCATTCACCATTACTCTTCTTTTATATCGCTGAGAATTCTTCCCTTGGTCCAGCTCAGAAATCTCAGTAATAATTATAAATTATTTAAGAGAAGTAAGAAGAATTAAGAAGAATGCACACAACTTTCTAAATAAAAAAAATCATTAAACAATATTTCATCACCCACAGTCCCAACACAAGGTTTGGGAATGGTAGTAGCAGAACTTCTCCCTCCTCCAATGGGTTTCAACTCCCAAAATCTGAAGGCCAAGGCCTCTATTTAGAGAAAAATAAAGTACACGACATGTATAAAAAGTAAACGTTGTGTACTTCTATCAACGTGCTTTGGGCTTCATTTTCTCCGCTGGTAGGCAGCCTTACACGCCTTCTTTGACTTTGAACATGGTGCCTCTTGGTAGGTGAGTGTACATGGCATGTAGCACCAACATACTCGGTGTGTAATGCAAAAATGTCCCCACCAACCCCTTCTGGAATAGCAGACACGGCGTGTAGAAATGGAACACAACGTGCCTTCTTCAACGACCACATGGGCATGTAGACACTTCTAAACAACAACCAGTTTTAGAATGTAGTACACAACATGTAATTGCTCCCCACACAGTGTGTAGATTTTTCCTAATAACATGGGTGTGTACATCCTCCTTTGATCTGTTTCCCTGTATGGATGTACACAATGTGTATACAGAGTATCCGCCATGTAGTTTCAAAATTTTCACAGGCTTCCCTCGATTTTTGTATTTTGGCCAGAAAACTCCTAAAAATTGACAAGGTCACAAAAATCAATGTATTTTTCTTTTACGAAGTATGTATTTGGTGAAAACTTGTATTTATTTTCAATATTATATATGAAAATGTATACACAAATCTGGTGCATCACCAATTTCCAACTAGATCTTATACTGATGATCAAAAAAATATTTTAGAGAAATGGTGTTCTATTTAATATATTCACGGTGGTTTGATGATTGTATGAGTATATAGTGAGACTATATGTGAACCATATACCCCACACTGGTTTGACCAAAAATTCAATCATATGTAGAGGATGACTCTGTAGGTGTATACAAATGTGCACCATCAGAACAAACGATACCAGATACAAAAACCTTGGATAATGCTTTAAATGGATCTTAGGAAGATATTGAATGAGTTAAATCCATTTATCAATACCTTCAGATAGGTTCCAGAGTATGAACATATCTCAGAGGCTTCCTACCTAGGGGAGAAGTTGAAACGATTGACTATCCTGTCCTTCATGATGATCCCAACACCTCGGAGTCAAACATTGCCGATGGGGTGGGGGAAATATAAGGTTTCACAAACATTCATCAAGGTAACAAGGCCATAACAGAATCTAAATCAGGCCACGAGTCATGAGAACCTGAACTAATAATGGGTGGGCGTGGAGTGAGACAGGTGGTAGTGTCTGGTCTAGTGGCTCCCCCTGGGAGGGCCCATGAGAGGGGAGAACCATCTCTGGGCTTTTATAGGGTCCCCCTCTGAAGCTTTAGTGAAGTAACTATGTCCGGTATAGATTCCGGTTGTTTCCGTCCTTCCAGAGTCACGGAAATATTAGGAAAATAGAAAACAGTACATCGACATTAATGTCCTATTGATGAATTTGAACATGCACAAGATATCATTTGGGGATCTTCACATTTCAATTGGATTCTTCAAAACTTCTTCTTCTGCGATAAAAAATACTACAGTGGAACTAGAAGAAGTAAAACATTCTCATGTGGACATGCAACAAATGTCACACTAGAAATGGGTGTTACTAAACATGACTACACCTATAGAACTGGCAGTGAATCAACTAATAGAGAGTTTCCTATTGCCCGATCATGCAGATAAATTAATATTGGAATAATTAAATGAGTTATATTTTATATGAGCAATGGTGGGGTCTTCTAAGGGATCCTCTCATGAGGAAGGCAATATAGTGACCTCAAGGTGAATCTCTTAGGGAGAATTCCCCGTAACATTAGAAGTGACTTCCTACTCCATTTCATTGAGATAATTCCTTTCATACTATAATTTATTTTCTCCACATTAACTTTTCTGTGCAGGAGAATAATTAATCGGCCACTCATGTTGATAAGGAAGATTCCACGATAGGAGCAGAGAAATAAAAATCGAGGTTTGAAGTAGGAGAAATGGTGGTTCATTAATCCAACATTGCTGATGGTGTAGAGGTGGCCTCTTAATAGTCTTCAATGCCCAAAATTTAATATGAAGTGCCATGTCCTAGTCTCCAGGTGATGGTAGACATGAGGAGAGATCAAGCAGCTGACCAGGGTATGTCTCATACTTCAAAACAGTACATGTTGTCATTTCGGTCAAATTGGATAATTCAAACCATATCTACATAGTTTCCATGATGGTTCATATATTGCTCATGCAAATGGCTAGAAGTCCCTAGGCTCTACTACAAATAGTTTTACTGATTCCTATAGCATCGAGTGTCATGGCTAACCAGGACATGGTTACTTATGAGCGGTCAGTAGAATCAAGTGATATTGCTGGCTGGGATGTTTTTGGAATTGATCGGGATAACATAATTGAATTATGATCTATTTATGAAGACCTTCCAGAAGAAGATCATAATGTTGAATTCATGGATGCATTTCTTGAATATTTACCTAATGTTCTCAAGGATCGAAACTATCCTACTTCTAATGAAGAGGATATCAAGTGAATCTATCACCAATTATGGAATCTGATCATGTCCTTTATCGATAACACTCATCCATAGTTGTAGATATGTCAGATGGTAAAACGTCTACAACAACTATGATAACTATGTGTTGGGGTAGAAGATGATTAATGCCCTCACGCTCTCATTCGAGAGTACCTTTATAAGAGGGTGAGGGATGACGTGCATAGATTTAGTGTTGGTTGGTATATGAGGAAGGTCGTCAATATCCAAAGACTCCAAGAGGCTGAGAAAAATATCTAAATCTTAAGGGTGTGGGTGAACGAGCATTCCACTTTCCATGATGCACAATCAATAATAATATTGCGGGTGAAGGAACATATAGTATAGGATGAGGAACATATGAGGTGAGATTCTCAAGAGATTCCCACTATATAAGATGATGAGGATCAAGCCCAGATCTAGGCTAATTAATTACACCCCATTACCATCAAGGAGGAGTAGGAACATAACACGAGGCAACAGATCTTGGACACCACAAGCCAGAGAGTAGTAGAGCAAGGATGCTCCATTAAAGATGTCAACCCATCTATTGGAGGGGTCAATACCTAAGCGTTGTAACATAAGTGAACTCATAAATAGACGTTCATGATTTTATATTTTATGTTGGTTGCGTTCATATGTGCATGAGTACCGTTATCTATATTCATTTCTACATTTCAATCACATCTGTGAAATATCATGTGATGAATCCATAATTTCACGCGGTTCATGCCTGATGTTATAAAAAAGGGACAACCACATATTTATTCAATAAGAATATGAGAGTGCCAACCAATCTCTAGGAATCTAGGGACTGAATGGCCACTCCGGGTTTCTGGGAAAAAAGAAGGAGGCTTGACTGGAGATTTATTGTCCCAGAATAGTCGATTTTCTTCTTTCGCAAAATTCTATAGATAAAGGAGGGGTAACACCAGGGGTGGTTTGAGTCAATATGAATAGAGGGGAGTGGAAAGTGTGAATCACGATAGCCACATATTGGATCACTGTAGAGAAGGAATGAAAATTAAGGATAACATTTAAATATTTTTAAAATAATATATCCCTATTATGTTATACTAATGTGGGTAAAAAAATAAGGTCCGACTGCTAACCATGTTAAAAACATGAGGCCTAACTCAAAATGTCATACATAGTCTTTTAGAACATTGGCTTAGGATAGTAGGCGAGCCATAGTTCGAGCATTTGTACTATTAGGGGGTTCCTTTACATATGAAAGGGGACGAGGATATAGATAAAATGAATGAAAATCATGGAGGTTGGAGTGATTGGTTGTTCTAATTGATTCCAACACTCTTGCAATTATCGCACCGTGATGAAAACAGATTAGGTGAGTGCATCGGTCTGATCATGGATCTTACTCATTTCCAGAAAAGATCTCTCAAATGAGATCCTAGAGTGGCACGTAGTTTCATGTCATGCCAATAAGGGTGATATACATGTAGTTTACTGTCAAACTTTGGGTAAAGATCATGAAAGGGGAGATCCCATAATGGGTATACATGGTGCTGCCGTTATATATCCAATGTGAATGACGACCAAAGGATTATACTCCACACCACATGATATCGGGAGAATCCTTAGGTTGAGGGATCGAAGGTGAAAACATGACTGGGATCAAGAAGAGTCATCTAGGCATTCCAATATATCCCATGATAATGGGGATCAATCCACATATTGTTCATAGATTTCAGTTTAATGTCATGTAGGACGAAATGCATGTGTGGTTCAGCCGCACCGGTTCACATCCTACCAAAACCACTAATCCCACATGGGCTATGCTTGATGAAGAGGATCCCTGCTATGATGAGAACCCGGAAGTGACATAACATTGTTCTTGAATATATGTTCTATGGACGGATGATATTATTTGAGGGACACAAATAATAAAGGTCATTAGGGGTGAGGACTCATAAAACATTGAGGCACCTTCTCATGGTGTGCGCCCGTGGTAATATCTAGGAGGATATTATGAGAATGAGACCCGCCAGTAGGAAATCCTCATTTCATAGTGTGATTGGATATTCCTATCTACAGACGTGAGTATTGATCCTTAGACTTTAAGATTATTATTAATGGGTATTACAACCCGCGCACTTAGATGTATTAACGAAAAATGTGATGACACACTATTCGCAGCGAGGTAGGATACGTTGGGTGTGTCAAGAGTAATACCACATTAATAGATAATTCGAGAAAGGATTTGTCCCTTCTGTTCCATAACGGAAGTTGATATCTCAGGCCCTATGATGGAATTGATATAGCCTAAATAAATCCATGGCCATGGTATGTTATGGGCAAGTTCAATTATAGGAAGTCAAAGAATGAATAATCAAGTACATGGGTTGATGGCACTAGCATGCAACCCACTTGATTGGATATATCGAGAAAAATGGATTATAGTACACAGTAAGCGTTCGTAGGAGGTGACACGTCATTGCGGCATTAACTTCTTTCCCTATCGGTGCCTTGGAATGTTGTTAGACACTAACAATGGACATTAGGTAGGCTCATCCTAATTCAACTGAGAAAGGGACCTAGAGGGTCACACACTGAGTGTGTCCATGTATCCCAGTTAAATAGTAATTTAACAAGTTATATAAATATTATTCCCGACCGTGGTTTAATAATTATTTAAGGATGTCTGATCACATTTATTTTGACACTAGTTATTCTAGAGAATATATTGTGGACGAAATAATATAATTATTAGCAAGTAATTCAGTTAAATTTATTTAACAAATAAAAAGTCATTACTCAAGGTCTAATAAATGTGGTGGAGAAAAATGGAAAATAAAAGTACACACCGTGTATTAAATATTACACACCGTGTAGTTTTTCTAGTTGGGATTTTGAAGATTTAATATTGTTTTATTAAATGATATTTATTATAATCAGTGTGGGCGCATGTCAAGGAATTAATAATTCGACAAGGGGGTTGTCAATAAGAGTTAATGACATAAATAATACGCGTAACGCGTTTATTTATTGTCATAACTCTATTAACCTCAAACCTGATTATAAATATCCTCGCAACCCCAACATATTGGAGAGCCATTGTTGTGCACAACGAATTTGGAAATACTCTCAAGCCATGAGAGAATTCATTTTCCACCAAGAACGCCCTCAAGTTACGAGAGCAAGATCCACCACCGGATCAAGGCGGTCGAAGGAGGACATTGCAAGCGAAGGTTCTTCCACGCTAGCACTCGAAGATCCCTTCGGCAACGTCTGAAGATACGTGAAACAAGTGTGGATCATCGCAAGAGGAATCCTAAACTTGGATTCTACGACGTAGTGACGGATCACCAAATCGTGACTGGACACATCAACGAAGAAATAATTCCAACGAGGATATTCGTATGCATTAATTAAATTAATTATAATCAACATATGATGATCCTCCTCAAGGGTTACGAGACTCTTCTTTTCTTTTCGTTCTTCATTCTATTCTGAAGATTCGGCATTTTATATCGTGAAGGATCATGGAGTGAATGTTGTTTAACACTAAAATTAAAGTTGGGCTAACATACCAACACACTTCCTCTGCGCCCGGAACCTACAAGTTGTATCAGAGCAGTCATATCATTGATTACAATTATTTAGTTTTTTGTTGGTGATTTACGCATTTAATAATTTAGTTATTTCAATTTATGTTTAATTGTTCTGGAAATCTGAATCTCGAGATCTATTCCTCCTCCCTCGTTTCTCATTCATCTCACAAAAACGGTTTGTTCTTTTAATTTTGATTAAAATAAAATAGAAGAAGTCAT
The DNA here is from genome assembly GCA_963277665.1 of Viscum album. NCBI lineage: Eukaryota > Viridiplantae > Streptophyta > Magnoliopsida > Santalales > Viscaceae > Viscum > Viscum album. The sequence goes on along the minus strand of CAUJRU010001185.1, from coordinate 57,863 downwards.
CCGGAGGAGCCAAATGTTTCTGGTCGTATAACACCAGAATACACAGCGTGTATTCAGAAGAACACGCCGTGTAGTCTAGGTTCAATGCATTGCCGGATCCGCCAAATTTGGCCATGTATTGGATTCTTTCTAAGAATTTTAGACACCATGTGTTGACCAGAAACAGGTGGCACGCGGTTTCTAGAATACACACCGTGTGGTCAAATGAACATGGCGTGTAGTCCCTTCTGGTTAGGGTTGGGTCATGTACTTCGTACATGGCCTGCCCGGCTGGAAACTATGTAACGCAGAAACTATATGGCGTGTGTCCCACTGTACACGCTGTGTACTCCGAAAATTTCCAAAGTACATTTACACGCCCTATCCTCGGGGCGTGTACTTCGGATGGATGGTGAACTAAAGTACACGCCGTGTAGTCGGAACTACACGCCGTGGACTCACCCAAATTATACAGATTTATTAAAATTTATTATTATATTAAACAAACCCTTGAGACGTGTACCATGGTGTAGGCGTAAAGCTGGGGCACAACACATGATAGGTGTTTTATATATGTCTGTTTAATTTAACATCTGCATAATAAATGGGAATTCGCTGGGTTGCCTCCAAGGAACAAGTTACGTAAAAGGATAATTTTAAATGAATTTATTTGTTTAAAATTATGATGGATGAGAATCTAAAGGAAATTAAGAAAAGGGATTTAAGAGAAAATGATTGATTAATCAAAGATAATTAATTGATTCGAGCATGATTTATCTTAAAAAATAACGATTAATGAATTGAATGCTATTTTTATTTATGTGTAAATATCATTGCATGTATGGATGATCATGAGCTAGACTGATACCTTTGTATGTGAGTGGTTTCTTTTAATTTATTTATTTAAATAAAATTTGTTGGCCTGCGAGCCATCTCCTCATTAATATGTAGGGCATGTGCGCCCAAGGATTCTTTTATGTAAAAACCCCTTTTTACCCCTCACCTGCATGTGAGATGAATGAATATGTAATGGATGGAGCTCCCAAGATAGTGGAGGCGGCTCAAGTCAGGAGCCAAGGTGAAACCAATCCAAGGAGATACAAAGGTGGACATGTTGAAAGCTGTAAACACGAACCCGAAAGGTTCAAGGTGTTTCTCCCCTAGGTCTTGGGTTAGTTTACCATCCGATAGATAGACTAACCAATAGAAAAGCTCATGATCATACCATTTATTTTATTTCTTTCAGTTGCATGGTTTATTTATTGTGGGTGTGTTGTCATGATCAAACAATTAATGAATTAAACGAGCATGCAAGATGGAACTAAAATAAAACTGGCTTATACGCAAATATTATCTTAGACATGGTTAATCACTTAAGTATATCCCACTTAATATTAAAAAGAATGTAATCAAATATAATAAAATTGAAATTTACGTATAAGGATAAAATCCCTCATAATAAATATTAAGTCGGCATAGCCTTCCATAATCATGGTTAGAATCAAACCATAGTTCAAAGTGCTTGACCATCCCTAGTTGGGGTGCTTTCAATTATCAGGGAATTCTAATTCAAGGTTTTGGGTTGACATGACTTGGTTCCCATCCTGGGTTGACTGCCACAGTAGGACTTAGTGTGACCAGGAGGCAAAGGTTGAGGAAATCCAAAAAGGATTTCAGGATTGCAGATCCCACTTAGCGGATCAAGGAGCAGCGAGTTAATGCAGTTGGCATTTGGAATGCCTACCTAAAACCCTTCAAGTTGCTTGACCAACCCTAGTTGGGGTAATGTGAAGGGAAATATAGATCCTTTCCATTAGAATATTCATGCAAAAGAATATTCCGAAATCAATGGTGAGGGCTATTGGATTTTGATAAAATAGTGGGAGACTAATAAGTATTAATTTATTTATTTTTGTCAATTTTTTTAATAAATTACTAAACCTTTTCTCATTTTAATTTTTATAAACGACAAGAAAATTACTTGAAACATATCATTGCACACCATACTTGAAAAAGAAAACCCTCTCACCGGCACCAATTTGCAAGAGTGGCAGAGGCGTTTACGCGTCGTCCTTCGCCACGAAAGGAAATTATATGTGCTGGAAGAGCATATTCCAGTTGCGCTTGGGAAAGAGGATAGTGATGAGGAATTGTCTCTCTACATGAAACATATGGATGATTCCACATATTTCCAATTTTTCATTCTATCGGCCATGTCTAATGATCACTTGAAGTAATATGAAAACATGGACAGGTATAGCATGATGTATCACCTTAAAGATCTCTACCAAGAGAAGGCAAGACATGAGAGGTATGAGATCTCCAATGCATTGTTTACCACGATGCTTGGAGAGTCTGCGCCAGCTGGGGCTGATGTAGTCAAGATTATTGGCTACATTGAACGCCTGGACATCTTAGGGATTAAATTCCTGGATGAGTTGTGTACAGATCTCATCCTATCATCACTGAACAAGACCTTCTCTAGCTTCATTGTCAACTATAACATGAGATGCAATGATAAGAGTCTATCAGAGCTTCTGACCTTGATTCGCCAGGTAGATAAGGACACGGGGCATGAAAAAAATGCGGTCCTTATGGTGAACAATAAAAGGAAGTACAAGGCAAAGGGGCCAAACACTAATAAATGATCTGAAGCCCCCGAGCACCATCCCTCCAAGAAGGGTAAGATCCAGAGGCAGGGTAAGGAACGAGTGGCAGTGTGTTTTGCATGTGGCAAGCAGAGCCACTGGAAGAGGAACTGCACCCATAAGCGTGGGGATGCTAAAGGTGTGTTTGTTGTCGAGTGCAATCTTTCTATTTTTAGACATTGGGTATTAGATACAGCTTGTGGGGCTCACATCTGTATTCAAATGCAGGAACCATGTAGATTTAGAATGATCGCCAGAGGAGAGGTGGATCTTCGAGCTGCCAATGGCGCAAGGCTGGTTGCATTGGCTATTGGCGACTACCACCTCTCATTGCCGACTAGGATGATTTTGGTTTTACATAACTGTTATTATGTGCGTAGTGTTACCAAGAACATAATTTCTGTATCTTGTTTGGATATGGATATGGATGGTTTATTTTCAAATGTGGAAATATGGGTTGTCTCTTTTATAAGAACAACATTTGTTATGGTATGGCCCATTTAAATAACGGTTTTTATGTATTGAATTACGAAAAACAAGTGTTGGCAATCGATAATGAAACAAACTCACAGGACTCATACATCACCCAGTTATGGCATCACCGCCTTGTTCATGTGAACGAGAAGCATTTGACAAAACTCTTCCAAGATGGCTATTTAGACAGTACTGAGCTAAAACCACTTGATAGATGTCATGCTTGTTTACAAGGAAAAATGACCAAGACGTCTTTTGGTGGACAAGGTGAAAGGGCCACAGAGCTTCCAGGATTGGTATACACGGATGTGTGTGGACCATTTCCAGTAGAATATAGAGGTGGATATTCTTACTTCATTACTTTTACTGATGATTTGAGTAGATATGGATATGTCTACTTAATGAGGAATAAGTCAAGGTCCTTAGAGAAATTTAAGGAATTCAAGAATAAAGTAGAGAATCAGCTTGGTAAGAAGATAAAGAAGCTTCGATCTGATCAAGGTGGAGAATATCTAAACCAAGAGTTCATCGATCTTCTATGAGAGTCTGGGATTCAATCTCAACTCACTCCTCCTTATACACCATAGTGGAATGGTGTTAGTGAAAGGAGGAACTGCACCTTGTTGGACATGGTGAGGTCGATGATGAGTCATGTAGATCTTCCATTATCCTTTTGGGGATATGCATTACAAACTGCAGCATACACATTAAACCGAGTACCAACTAAGGCAGCAAATAGAATTCCATCCGAGTTATGGAATGGACGGAAACCCACTTTGTTGCACACACGTGTATGGGGATGTGAGGCATTTGTTAAGGCCTTATCAGGCAACAATCTAGAACCCCGAGGCACGAAGTTTATCATTATAGGATATCCCAAGGAAACGAAAGGATATTACCTGTATAACCCTCAAGACAAGAAAGTGACTGTCTCCAGACAAGCCGTCTTTATTGAGAGGGAGCACATCCTCAAGAATGATAGTGAGAGCAGGATTGAGTTCGATGAAGTTGATGCTCAAGATACATAGGAGTTGGTACAGAAACAAGTTCCACAGGTCCCTGTGGAAGAGGTTCCAGAAACACAAGTACTGCGTAGGAGCTCAAGAGACGTAAGGGAACCAGAGAGATTTGATTTCCTAGTTACCGAGGATGGTGAATCATTATTGTTGGACCATGATGAACATATCTCTTAAAAGGAAGAAGTAAAAAAGCTCTGAAGCTACAAGATGTCTAGAAGCTATGAATTCTGAGATGGATTCCATGTCTGGTCGATGAGCCAGTTGATGTAAATCCTGTTGGATGCAAATGGGTATTCAAAATAAAGCTGGACATGGAAGGTCAAGTTAGAACCTATAAAGAAAGGCTAGTGGAAAAAGTATTCAGACAACGTCAAGGAATTGTCTATGATGAAACCTTCTCACCATTTTCCATGTTTAAATCCCTAAGAATCATACTTACCATAACATCTTACCATCACTACGAGATTTCTAATATGGATGTCAAAACATCATTCCTTAATGGGAACCTTCAGGAAGATGTCTATATGACACAACCAGAAGGGTTTGTGACACCAGGTGAAGCCAAACGGGTTTTCAAGTTGCAGAAATCCATTTATGGATTGAAGAAAGCATCCGGGTCAGGGAACATTCGATTTGATGAAGCCATAAAGGAATTTGGTTTCATTAATTACGAATGTGAGCCATGTGTTTATAAGCGGTTTAATGGGAATGCGGTCGTCATCCTAGTTGTATATGTTGATGAAATATTGCTTATTGGAAATGACGTGCCAACCTTACAGTCAGTTAAAGACTGGTTGAACAAGTGTTTCTCGATGAAGGACATAGGAGAAGATGCCTACATTCTAGGGATCAAGATCATTCGTGACAGATCCAAGAGGCTACTTGGACTATGTCAGGGTACATACATTGACCAGATACTAAAGAGATTTATTATGGAATAATCCAAGAGGGGATTGGTTCCAGTGTCACATGGAATACATCTTTCTATGAAAATGTGTCCCCAGACCCAACAGGAGAAAGATATGATGAGCAAGATCACATACGCTTCGGCTATAGGATCCATCATGTATTCCATGTTATGTACAAAGCTTGATGTTGCCTATGCAATGAGCATGGTAGGAAGATATCAAGCAGATCTAGGAGAACAGCATTGTACTACTGTTAAGACTGTCCTTAAGTATCTGAGAAGAACTAAGGATATGTTCCTAGTGTATAGAGGAGACAAGGAGCTTGTCATCAGAGGGTATGCTGATGCTTCTTTTCAAACAAATCAGAATGATCTGAAGTCGCAATCTGGATATGTTTTATGTCTCAATGGAGGAGTTGTGAGCTGGAAGAGTTCAAAGCAGCCAGTTGTCACCGATTCTACAGCGGAGTCCGAGTATATAGCGCCTTTTGATGCAGCCAAGGAAGCCATCTGGATTCAGAACTTTGTCAAGTAGCTTGATGTGGTGCATAGGAGTAAATATCCCATTACATTGTATTGTGATAATACTACAGTGGTGGCTCTTTCAAAAGAACCAAAGTCAAATCAACGGACAAAGCACATACTCTGGAAGTATCACCTCTTGAGGGATTTCTATCAAAGGGGTGAAGTTACAGTGAGGAGAGTGTCCACGAAAGATAACGTCGTAGACACCATGAATAAAGGCTTATCTCAGCAGAAGCATGACTATCATGTGAGAGCTATCGAGTTAAAGGTTGTTAGCAGTTGGTTGTAGTCCAAGTGAGACTCTGTTGGATTTGGTGGTCTAGAACCAACTACTTTGTACTTTATTCATTAAATAAAAACCTTATCACGTCTTGATTGTTCCTCTGCATGACATGTCATGTGATAATGTCCTAAGGACAGCTGTTGCATTAAAGGGTCGTAGCGGATTCCTGCTATGATGAGAACCCGGGAGTGACATAACACTGTTCATGAATGTATGTTCTATGGCCGGATGATATTATTTGAGGGACACAAGTAATACAGGTCATTAGGGGTGAAGACCCAAAAAACATTGAGACACCTTCTCATGGTGTGCGCCCTTGGTAATATCCAGGAGGATATTATGGGAACGAGACCCACCAGTAGGAAATCCACATTTCACAGTGTCATTTGATGTTCCTATCTACAGACGTGTGTATTGATCCGTAGACTATAAGATTATTATTAATGGGTATTACAACTCATGCACTTAGATGCATTGACGGAAACTGTGACGACACACTGTTCACAGCGAGGTAGGATACGTTGGGTGTGTCACGAGTAATACCACATTAATAGATAAAGCGAGAAAGGATTTGTACCTTCCATTCCATAATGGAAGTAGATATCTCATGCCCTTTGATGGAATTGATATAGCCTAAATAAATCCATGGACATGGTGAGGTATGGGAAAGTTCAATTCCAGGAAGTCAAAGAAAGAATAATCAAGCACATGGGTTGATGGAACTAGCATGAAACCCGCTTGATTAGAGATATCGAGACAAAGGGATTATATTACACGGTAAGCCTTCGTAGGAGGTGACACGTCATTGCATCGTGAACTTCATTCTCTGAGGGTGCCTTGGCGTGTTTCTAGACGCTAACCTTGGACTTTAGGCAGGCTCAGCCTAATGCCACTAAGAAAGAGGCCTAAAGGGTCACACACTAAGTGTGTCCATGTATCTTACTTAAATATTAATTTAACAAGATAAATAAATATTATTCCTGAATGTGGTTTAATAATTATTTAAGTATGTCTGATCGCATTTATTTTGACACTAGTTATTCGAGAGAATATATTGTGGACGAAATAATATATTTATTAGCGAGTAATGAAAATAAATTTATTTAAGAAATAAATAGTCATTACTCAAGGTCTAGTAAATGTGGCGGAGAAAAATGGAAAATAAAAGTACATGGTGTGTATTAATTATTACACACCATGTAGTTTTTTCAGTTGGGATTTTGAGGATTTAATATTGTTTTGTTAAATGATATTTATTATAATCAGCATGGGTGTAACGCCCCGACCCCAGCTACCCAGAGTCGGTGCATTACTTCGTAACATTGGCATGACCACAAAAGATCAAGTCTCGAAAGACCAATTAGTTTAGTAGCTTTGGAAACACTAGATACATTCATAAATGTTACATTACATCATAAAGTGAAAAAATAATAACAAAGTCTTCATAGTCCACTCTCATATCCTCTTCTGACTATCCCTACAGGTCATTCATAAAATACTTCTTCACATCCTGGAAAATATTAAAACATTGAAAGGGGTGAGCTCAGATGCTCAGTAAGGTTAACAATATTGCGGAAGCTTTCATAAATAAACATTAACATTTAAGGCAATGTATAACTAAAACAAAAGCCTTTATAAACTTGAACTTCAGCATAATATGGAAAAAATAAAATTAAATAATTCCATTTACTTACTCACATGAATATTCTACTAGTCGAATAATGACATGCAATATCAATAACCACTTTCATAATGAGGGCATGTATAATGCCAGACATTATGAAACATTTTGTCAAGGCCTCGGCCAAGACATCTAAAATGATTAAGGCCTCGGAAAAAACCATAAATCAAATTGGGAAAGGGCCTCGGACAATTCCACGTCTAGTTGTCTCGTGAGACCTACCAATGCATCGAGGAGCTATAGCGGGCTCCACCCGTCACTTATTAAGTCCAATGCATTCCTCATATGAATAGGTTTAAACATATCATAAACCATAACATAATCGTATCACATAAAACATGCATAAAGGAAACATAAAATTTCCAAATTTCAATCACAATATATAAATACAACACATTGATATAATAAAAACACTTTAAAAACCATTTTCAATACCAAAATAAAAGAAAAGTAAAACATGGTATTTATTTTTCTTTTAAAAAAAGGTATGGCTTGTAGAGGAAGCCGAAACTCAAATAATGGTCACGGCGGTGGAGAAGTCGTTGTCGCCGCATATGTACGACAAAAACATCCCCTTTTGTCATTTAGTAAACGCTTCGTATAAAAATATTCCTTTTGAATAAACGTAAAATTCAAAGGGGTTTATACACCGTATAAAAGAAAGATGTGTATAAAACTAAATATGCCTCAATGAAAGAAGATTGAGACGAAGTACTTCAAAAGATCATTTTTAAAATAAAATAGATCTATTATGTGTATTCAATATAGGTACACATAAAGAAAGTAAGAAATACAAAATAGGACATAATAATATCATGACATAATTTGAAAGTAGGAGATTAACCCAAAGAATGGAAATTGGGTTAAGAAATTCCCTTAGCTCGTGTCTGACCTGACTCAACCGTTCTTTAACCTCCTGAATAATAAACTAGAGTTAATATATACCTTATTAAGAACCATTTTCAATTTCATTATCCTTTCTATATCACTTATTACAATGATATGAACATTATGTAATTATTTAAGTTAATAACAGTCGTTTTGTCGATCTTTGGTACTTGAGTCAACAATAAACTTCTTATAATCACAAGTTGTTTATGTGGTAGAATATCCATTATCTCCAGAATTATATTCATGATTCAGATGTCATATATATCATATATATCCAGTATATACATTCATTTATAATATTACGTAACATTTAGAGGTAGGAAATGAAATGCACCGTTCATGGAGACGGTAACCCGTATGTACGCATGAACGCTACTTTCATTTCTATTTCGTATTTAATGGAATGAAATCATAATGATATAACTGTATAATATAATTCCTGTATAATATAGTGTATAATACCATTTACTCCATACTTTATACATCCCAGATATGGCATTAATGATTCAAATCACTTTGAGAGGGCGGTAGTCCGCACTTTCTAAAATGAAATTATCGCGTTTTACCCATAATGGAAATCATAAAGTATGCCATAAATGAGAAATATAGAAGCATAAGTAAAACATAAACATATTATATATCATATATAAATATAGTGACATCTTAATGGACACCTTTGAAGGTGTTATATGAGTGTTGAACAATCATCGTTTCGTGAGGCAGAAATTCGCCATCCACAGAAACCGTATGTTTTTTAACCATTAGATGTAGGTGTGTGTAAGTGTAGCTAGAATCCTTCTTATAACAACATCCTAGTATATTTAGGATACTGTTTTTGTTACTAAAGAAATGAATAAAAAGATTTTAGGGGGTTGGAGAAGAAAAATAAAACAAAACAACATTAGAGAAGACATTACCTCAAAATCGGGTTACTCTTTTTGATTTGAGCCAAAGGCTTCCTTGGGAAGAGTTCTGACCAAAGTGAGGCTTCTAGGAGTAAGAGGGGGAAGTTGGGAGAGTATTTGGGCAGATTTTGGCCGAGCCAAATGGCTTGAAAGTGTGAATGATGCGGTTGAGGTGGGGTCCTTTTATAAGTGGAGAGGAGGGGCACTCTTGGAAAGTAAGGAAATTTTACATTATTATACAATGCTTTTCGGATTCTAAAGGTCCCAAACTTATATAATTCGTGGATAAGGTGATAAGGGTTCTAAATCTACCCATCCAATAGTCTTTGGACAAGTTTATGCCTTGTATTTTACATTATATTTTAATTTTATTGAAAACGTTAAATAATGAGGTCATCGTTGCATCATCATGATGTCATAAATAATTTAATTTATTTAATGTCTAAAAATTATAAAAAAAATACTATGATGTAGGAAATCTTTTTATCCTTCCAATGACTATTTATAGTCAAAAATATGACTTGTATAACCCCATGTAAAAATTTTTTTAGAAAAACATTTCATGTTTGTGTCATTTTTTTACTTTAACATTAAATAAAAGGTATTTATGTCATTTTCTAACTAAAGTGGCTCCATGGGGTCCCCAAGTTGACCCATGGATTGTCTTGGTCGTCCATGACTCATCCAATAGGAGTAGTACAAGTGTCAAACTCATCTCATATTATTAAAATATTATTTTTCCCTTAAACTACACTAATTACCTCTAATCGCGATTAAAAACTTAAAAGTTACTATTCACCAAAAAATTATTTTAATCTCATTGAACCACATTTTACTTCTTCATAAAAACCATGTATGTCGGATTTTTGAAATTCAAAACACAGAAGTGGTAATATTTCATTTAAATGAAAAATCAGTTATTTAACTACCACTTAGTGGTTTCACTATTCATCAAAAATTGAAGTTTTTCAGAACAATGCCAAAATTTCACCCTAAGCTATAATTGATATTATGAATTCAAAAAATGATGTCTATTTTACAAAATTCCAAACATATAAGTTTCATTAATTAATTTTATAATTAATTCCCGCTGTCACAACAAATATCGTGTTTTTAAGAAACATTATATATCAAAAGATTGACAATTGTTTATGTCCAATTTCAAAGTGAAATTAATTCTAATGACCACCAATGGATAAAATGGTAAAAATGTATTCTAATTATACTCTAAAACCACTCAATAGTATAATTTATCAATATAAATTATTTTGATTAAAAAAGTTGTTTTTAAGTAATTTTCACTATTCATAAAAAATTGGAAGTTCTCAGAAAATTACAAAAAATTCAACTTTGGATAATTTCGATATTATGAATACAAAAATGAAGTCCATTTTGAAATATAAAATTTCTATAATTTTAAAAAGTGGTTATTACTATTCATAACGGCTACTTTGATTAGTCGCGTTGTTTTAGAACTCGAAGTTGTGTACAATGCAAGCTATTGCATTATTGAATGAGAAGCGTATCGTGGATTCTCGGGGTGTTACATTCTCCCCTCCTTCAATAAATTGCGTCCTCGCAATTTGAAATTTTTCTTTGAAAATAAAAGGTTGAAAAGAGAAAATACCTTTGAGGAAAACCCACATTGGAAATAAGATTAATAAAATTCAGCCTTAATAAGAGGGAAAGGGAAATGAAAAATTCACCACCCAATTATGATATCTATTAGGAGAACATTGGTGGAAATTAGAGACATATAATTGGAGAAAAAACGTAAATATTTGTAGGGAGTGATTGAGGTCATCAATCACAATCAACTGTCAAATTGAGGGCCTCAAAGCCTTCAATCTATGTTGATTTAAAATATCATCAGTTCAACAAGACATAAGGTATTAGGATAACACATTTTTTTGTTTTAATTTCCCTTTAATAAAGTTTAAGAATTAATTTATTCATTGAATAAGAGATAGGTATATATATATTTATGCTTGAAAATTAGAGTTTGAACCTTCAACTCATATTTCACTCAAAAAGATAATAGAACTCAAAAATATTATACTTATCCTAATTGTATAAGGTTCCAAATGTTAACACATACCATTTATATTAGTAAAATTATTTTGTAATAACCAGGGGATTCCTATAGGCTAGTGGTAGGAAATAAAGGCATGTCGCACTATGATTGTGGGTTCGATTCCTGCAGCTTTGTCCAACGCGACGGGTTATGCCCCACCCTGCAGGTTGTCCTTTTCTTTAAACTATAGTATTATAATATTCCAAAAATAATCTTCATAAATTTTTTAACCTTAAACAATACTATCCAAAGATCAACTTAATCCACTCCAACCTTTATAGTTATCCAAAATACCTCTATCCAGATTTTCTCTAAAAGGTCTCTTAATTCCAAAATCAATTTATCAGATTCCCCAAACAAATTAAAGTTTCTCTTATTGTCATATACTAAAAATATAATTACCTTCATCATATTAAAACCTTACTGAAATCAACAAGTACTACAGTACAATCCTTATATATATATATATATATATCACATTATTCTAATAACCAGAATATAATCCATGTGTCCAAAAGCACCAAAACATTAGTTATTCTGCATCAACTATAGTAACAACATAAGATTGTCCTTGATCCCTTGGCCTTTTCTAAGGTAAGTTTCCCTGACGCTTAGAACATTCATTTTCATAATGACCCATTTCTCTACAATTGTATCATTCAACTTTGATAGCCTCTTTCTTTCCCTTGCAATCACGAGCCTAGTGACCCTTTTCTCTACATTTATAACAAACTCCCATTCCTTTTAGGCATGTACCAGGGTGATTATTCCCACAAGTATCACATAATGGAAAATACTTCTTTCCCTTTTTCCCTTTATCTGTCTCTTGTTCCACCGTTCTCTTCTTCTCTTTCTTTACTTTGTTGTCATAAGACTTAGTGAATTCCTTTTCTATCTTGATAGCACAGGAGACAATATCTTCGTATGATGAGAAGGATTGTGATACTATATCCCGACGGAGAAATGGTTTTAACCCATCAAAGAAACGATCAAACATACTCCTTGGGTTACGTATATAATCGGCAGCATGCCTCGCTAACCTTTTAAAGTTATCCTCATACTTTGCGACATTCTTATCCTCCTTCTGCCTCAAACTCAGAAATTGCCTTTCCATATCTGCTCGATGGTCACGAGGATAGTATTTTTCTAGGAAATGCTCTTTGAACTCCCTCCATTCCATATTCGATACGTCATCATCTTCCTTTGTGTTTTGAATCAGCGACCACCACTGATCGGCATCTCCAGTGAGGCGGTAAATTTCCATGACATCCTTCTCCCATTCGCTACTCCCCAAGGCATGGAATATTTTCTCTAAGGATTTTATCCATTGCTCAGCTACTAATGGATTTGTACCCCCATTAAATGTTGGTGGTTGTTGCCTCATGAAGCGGTCTAACATTGATCCTCCATGTTGCAGATTAGGGTGATCCATACGAGTAAGGTTATTATTCATAACATGAGTGAGTTGTCCCAGTATGGTAAAAAGTTGATCATCACCAATTGTATCTCCTGATCCAAAATAATTATCTTGAGCAGGAGGGCAATCCCTACACGGAGTGCGTGCATTGGTACGGTTTCCATTCCTTCCACTAGGCGCCATTTCTAAACAATGGCATAAACTAGATTAGTTTATGAATCAAAATACATAATTCCATACTTGTAAAATACTTAACATAAATTGAAATATTTATGGATATAATCCATAATCATAAAAAGGTTTTATTTGAGTAATTATATAATCATAACCATTCATAGTTGTTTGTAAAGAAAATGAGAATTATCCTAAGCATATCCCCCGGGAGTGTCGTAACCAAGAGTGCAGCAATGCCCGTTGTCATGTACCAGTTCCCGTTCGAGTCTAGCTCAAAGCGGTGTTTTTAGGTTTTACCCCTAGGTACATCGGTGCCAGATCCGCCTCTACCTGGTCGTATCCAGATAGGGATGTATTGCTCGGAAAACTCACAAAATCTCTACAATAACAAAATTCTAGGAAGTTCTTCTATACTAATCCTCAATGTCTATCTTTGGGCTATGTGCCCTAATCAGAGTTTATCTAAATATAGCTTCCAAGGTTAGTACCAAACTACCTCTGATACCAACTGTAACACCCCGACCCCAGCTACCCAGAGTCGGTGCATTACTTCGTAACATTTGAATGATCACAAAAGATCAAGTCTCGAAAGACCGATTAGTTTAGTAGCCTTGGAAACACTAGATACATTCATAAATGTTACATTACATCATAAAGTGAAAAACTAATAACAAAGTCTTCATAGTCTACAATCATATCTTCTTCTGACTATCCATGCAGGTCATTCATAAAATACTTCTTCACATCCTGGAAAATATTAAAACATTGAAAGGGGTGAGCTCAGATGCTCAGTAAGGATAACAATATTGCGGAAGCTTTCATAAATAAACATTAACATTTAAGGCAATGTATAACTAAAACAAAAGCCTTTTTAAACTTGAACTTCATCATAATATGGAAAAAATTAAATTAAATAATGCCATTTACTTACTCACATGGATATTCTACTAGTCGAATAATCACATGCAATATCAAAAACCACTTTCATAATGAGGGAATGTATAATGCCAGACATTCTGAAACATTTTGTCAAGGCTTCGGCCAAGACGTCTAAAATGATTAAGGCCTCGGCCAAAACCATAAATCATATTGGGAAAGGGGCTCGGCCAATTCCACGTCTAGTTGTCTCATGAGACCTACCGATGCATCGAGGAGCTATAGTGGGCTCCACCCGTCACTTATTAAGTCCAATGCATTCCTCATATGAATAGGTTTAAACATATCATAAACCATAACATAATCGTATCACATAAAACATGCATAAAAGAAACAATAATTTCCAAATTTCAATCACATGATATAAATACAACACATTGATATAATAAAAACACTTTCAAAACCATTTTCAATTCTAAAATAAAAGAAAAGTAAACCATGGTATTTATTTTTCTTTTAAAAAAAAGGTATGGCTTGTTGAGGATGCAGAAACTCAAATAATGTTCACGGCGGTGGATAAGTTGTTGTCGCCACATACGTACGACAAAAACATCCCGTTTTGTCGTTTAGTAAAGGCTTAGTATAAAAATATTCCTTTGAATAAACGTAAAAGTCAAAGGGGTTTATACACCGTATAAAAGAAAGTTGTGTATAAAACTAAATATGCCTCAATGAAAGGAGATTGAGACGAAGTCCTTAAAAATATCATTTTTAAAATAAAATAGATCTATTATGTGTATTCACTATAGGTACACATAAATAAAGTAAAAAATACAAAATAGACATAATAATATCATGACATAATTTGAAAGTAGGAGATTAACCCAAAGAATGGAAATTGGGTTAAGACATTCCCTTACCTCGTGTCTGACTTGACTCAACCATTCTTTAACCTCCTGAATAATAAACTAGAGTTAATATATACCTTATTAAGAACCATTTTCAATTTCATTATCCTTTTTATATCACTTATTACAATGATATGAACATTATGTAATTATTTAAGTTAATAACGGTCGTTTTGTCGATCTTTGGTACTTGAGTCAACAATAAGCTTCTTATAATCACAAGTTGTTTATGTGGTAGAATATCCATTATATCCAGAATTATATTCATGATTTAGATGTCATATATATCATATATATCCAGTATATACATTCATTTATAATATTACGTAACATTTAGAGGTTAGAAATGAAATGCACCGTTCATGGAGACGGTAAGCCGTACGTACGCATGAACGCTACTTTCATTTCTATTTCGTATTTAATGGAATGAAATCATAATGATATAAATGTATAATATAAATCCAGTATAATATAATGTATAATACCATTTACTCCATCCTTTATACATCCCACATATGACATTAACGATTCAAATCACTTTGAGGGGGCGGTAGTCCGCACTTCCTAAAATGAAATTATCGCGTTTTACCCATAATGGAAATCATAAAGTATTCCATAAATGAGAAATAAAGAAGCATAAGTAAAACATTAACATATTATATATCATATATAAATATAGTGACATCTTAATGGCCACCTTTGAAGGTGTTATATGAGTGTTGAACAATCATTGTTTCGTGAGGCAGAAATTCGCCATCCACAGAAACCGTATGTTCTTTAACCATTAGATGTAGGTGTGTGTAAGTGTAGCTAGAATACTTCTTATAAAAACATCCTATTATATTTAGTATACTGGTTTTGTTAAAAAAATTAATAAAAAGATTTTACGGGGTTGGAGAAGAAAAATAAAACAAAACAACATTAGAGAAGACATTACCTCAAAATCGGGTAACTCTTTTTGATTTGAGCCAAAGGCTTCCTTGGGAAGCGTTCTGCCCAAAGTGAGGCTTCTAGGAGTAAGAGGGGGATGTTGGGAGAGTATTTGGGAAGATTTTGGCCGAGCCAAATGGCTTGAAAGTGTGAATGAGGTGGTAGAGGTGGGGGCCTTTTATAAGTGGAGAGGAGGGGCACTCTTGGAATGTAAGGAAATTTTACATTATTATACAACGCTTTTCGGATTATAAAGGTCCCAAACTTATATAATTCGTGGCTAAGGTGATAATGGTTCGAAATCTACCCATCCAATAGTCTTTGGACAAGTGTATGCCTTGGATTTTACATTATATTTTCATTTTATTAAAATCGTTAAATAATGAGGTCATCGCTGCATCATCATGATGTCATATATAATTTAATTTATTTAATGTCTAAAAATTATAAATAAAAAATACTATGATGTAGGAAATCTTTTTAGCTTTCCAATGACTATTTATAGTCAAAAATATGACTTGTATAACACCATGTAAAATTTTTTTTAGTAAAACATTTCATGTTTGTGTCATTTTTTTACTTTAACATTAAATAAAAGGTATTTATGTCATTTTCCAACTAAAGTGGCTCCATGGGGTCCCCAAGTTGACCCATGGATTTTCTTGGTCGGACATTACTCATCCAATAGTAGTAGGACAAGTGTCAAGCTCATCTCATATTATTAAAACATTATTTTTACCTTAAACTACACTAATTACCTCTAATCGCGAATAAGAACTTAAAAGTTACTATTCACCAAAAAATTATTTTAATCTCATTGAACCACATTTTACTTATTAATGAAAACCATGTATGTAGGATTTTTGAAATTCAAAACACAGAAGTGGTAATATTTCATTTAAATGAAAAATCAGTTATTTAACTACCACTTAGTGGTTTCACTATTCATCAAAAATTGAAGTTTTTCAGAACAATGCCAAAATTTCACCCTAAGCTATAATTGATATTCCGAATTCACAAATGATGTATATTTTAAAAAATTCCAATCATATAAGTTGCATTAATTAATTTTATAATTAATTCCCACTGTCACAACAAATATCGTGTTTTTAAGAAACAATATATATCAAAAGATTGACAATTGTTTATGTCCAATTTCAAAGTGAAATTAATTATAATGACCACCATTGGATAAAATGGTAAAAATATATTCTAATTATACTCTAAAACCACTCAATAGTATAATTTATCAATATAAATTATTTTGATTAAAAAAGTTGTTTTTAAGTAATTTTCACTATTCATAAAAAATTGGAAGTTCTCAGAAAATTACAAAAAATTCAACTTTGGATAATTTCGATATTATGAATACAAAAATGAAGTCCATTTTGAAATATAAAATTTCTATAATTTTAAAAAGTGGTTATTACTATTCATAACGGCTACTTTGATTAGTCGCGTTGTTTTAGAACTCGAAGTTGTGTACAATGCAAGCTATTGCATTATTGAATGAGAAGCGTATCGTGGATTCTCGGGGTGTTACATTCTCCCCTCCTTCAATAAATTGCGTCCTCGCAATTTGAAATTTTTCTTTGAAAATAAAAGGTTGAAAAGAGAAAATACCGTTGAGGAAAACCCACATTGGAAATAAGATTAATAAAATTCAGCCTTAATAAGAGGGAAAGGGAAATGAAAAATTCACCACCCAATTATGATATCTATTAGGAGAACATTGGTGGAAATTAGAGACATATAATTGGAGAAAAAACGTAAATATTTGTAGGGATTGATTGAGGTCATCAATCACAATCAACTGTCAAATTGAGGGCCTCAAAGCCTTCAATCTATGTTGATTTTAAATATCATCAGTTCAACAAGACATAAGGTATTAGGATAACACATTTTTTTGTTTTAATTTCCCTTTAATAAAGTTTAAGAATTAATTTATTCATTGAATAAGAGATAGGTATATATATATTTATGCTTGAAAATTAGAGTTTGAACCTTCAACTCATATTTCACTCAAAAAGATAATAGAACTCAAAAATATTATACTTATCCTAATTGTATAAGGTTCCAAATGTTAACACATACCATTTATATTAGTAAAATTATTTTGTAATAACCAGGGGATTCCTATAGGCTAGTGGTAGGAAATAAAGGCATGTCGCACTATGATTGTGGGTTCGATTCCTGCAGCTTTGTCCAACGCGACGGGTTATGCCCCACCCTGCAGGTTGTCCTTTTCTTTAAACTATAGTATTATAATATTCCAAAAATAATCTTCATAAATTTTTTAACCTTAAACAATACTATCCAAAGATCAACTTAATCCACTCCAACCTTTATAGTTATCCAAAATACCTCTATCCAGATTTTCTCTAAAAGGTCTCTTAATTCCAAAATCAATTTATCAGATTCCCCAAACAAATTAAAGTTTCTCTTATTGTCATATACTAAAAATATAATTACCTTCATCATATTAAAACCTTACTGAAATCAACAAGTACTACAGTACAATCCTTATATATATATATATCACATTATTCTAATAACCAGAATATAATCCATGTGTCCAAAAGCACCAATACATTAGTTATTCTGCATCAACTATAGTAACAACATAAGATTGTCCTTGATCCCTTGGCCTTTTCTAAGGTAAGTTTCCCTGACGCTTAGAACATTCATTTTCATAATGACCCATTTCTCTACAATTGTATCATTCAACTTTGATAGCCTCTTTCTTTCCCCTGCAATCACGAGCCTAGTGACCCTTTTCTCTACATTTATAACAAACTCCCATTCCTTTTAGGCATGTACCAGGGTGATTATTCCCACAAGTATCACATAATGGAAAATACTTCTTTCCCTTTTTCCCTTTATCTGTCTCTTGTTCCACCGTTCTCTTCTTCTCTTGCTTTACTTTGTTGTCATAAGACTTAGTGAATTCCTTTTCTATCTTGATAGCACAGGAGACAATATCTTCGTATGATGAGAAGGATTGTGATACTATATCCCGACGGAGAAATGGTTTTAACCCATCAAAGAAACGATCAAACATACTCCTTGGGTTACGTATATAATCGGCAGCATGCCTCGCTAACCTTTTAAAGTTATCCTCATACTTTGCGACATTCTTATCCTCCTTCTGCCTCAAACTCAGAAATTGCCTTTCCATTTCTGCTCGATGGTCACGAGGATAGTATTTTTCTAGGAAATGCTCTTTGAACTCCCTCCATTCCATATTCGATACGTCATCATCTTCCTTTGTGTTTTGAATCAGCGACCACCACTGATCGGCATCTCTAGTGAGGCGGTAAATTTCCATGACATCCTTCTCCCATTCGCTACTCCCCAAGGCATGGAATATTTTCTCTAAGGATTTTATCCATTGCTCAGCTACTAATGGATTTGTACCCCCATTAAATGTTGGTGGTTGTTGCCTCATGAAGCGGTCTAACATTGATCCTCCATGTTGCAGATTAGGGTGATCCATACGAGTAAGGTTATTATTCATAACATGAGTGAGTTGTCCCAGTATGGTAAAAAGTTGATCATCACCAATTGTATCTCCTGATCCAAAATAATTATCTTGAGCAGGAGGGCAATCCCTACACGGAGTGCGTGCATTGGTACGGTTTCCATTCCTTCCACTAGGCGCCATTTCTAAACAATGGCATAAACTAGATTAGTTTATGAATCAAAATACATAATTCCATACTTGTAAAATACTTAACATAAATTGAAATATTTATGGATATAATCCATAATCATAAAAAGGTTTTATTTGAGTAATTATATAATCATAACCATTCATAGTTGTTTGTAAAGAAAATGAGAATTATCCTAAGCATATCCCCCGGGAGTGTCGTAACCAAGAGTGCAGCAATGCCCGTTGTCATGTACCAGTTCCCGTTCGAGTCTAGCTCAAAGCGGTGTTTTTAGGTTTTACCCCTAGGTACATCGGTGCCAGATCCGCCTCTACCTGGTCGTATCCAGATAGGGATGTATTGCTCGGAAAACTCACAAAATCTCTACAATAACAAAATTCTAGGAAGTTCTTCTATACTAATCCTCAATGTCTATCTTTGGGCTATGTGCCCTAATCAGAGTTTATCTAAATATAGCTTCCAAGGTTAGTACCAAACTACCTCTGATACCAACTGTAACACCCCGACCCCAGCTGCCCAGAGTCGGTGCATTACTTCGTAACATTTGAATGATCACAAAAGATCAAGTCTCGAAAGACCGATTAGTTTAGTAGCCTTGGAAACACTAGATACATTCATAAATGTTACATTACATCATAAAGTGAAAAACTAATAACAAAGTCTTCATAGTCTACAATCATATCTTCTTTTGACTATCCATGCAGGTCATTCATAAAATACTTCTTCACATCCTGGAAAATATTAAAACATTGAAAGGGGTGAGCTCAGATGCTCAGTAAGGATAACAATATTGCGGAAGCTTTCATAAATAAACATTAACATTTAAGGCAATGTATAACTAAAACAAAAGCCTTTTTAAACTTGAACTTCATCATAATATGGAAAAAATTAAATTAAATAATGCCATTTACTTACTCACATGGATATTCTACTAGTCGAATAATCACATGCAATATCAAAAACCACTTTCATAATGAGGGAATGTATAATGCCAGACATTCTGAAACATTTTGTCAAGGCTTCGGCCAAGACGTCTAAAATGATTAAGGCCTCGGCCAAAACCATAAATCATATTGGGAAAGGGGCTCGGCCAATTCCACGTCTAGTTGTCTCATGAGACCTACCGATGCATCGAGGAGCTATAGTGGGCTCCACCCGTCACTTATTAAGTCCAATGCATTCCTCATATGAATAGGTTTAAACATATCATAAACCATAACATAATCGTATCACATAAAACATGCATAAAAGAAACAATAATTTCCAAATTTCAATCACATGATATAAATACAACACATTGATATAATAAAAACACTTTCAAAACCATTTTCAATTCTAAAATAAAAGAAAAGTAAACCATGGTATTTATTTTTCTTTTAAAAAAAAGGTATGGCTTGTTGAGGATGCAGAAACTCAAATAATGTTCACGGCGGTGGATAAGTTGTTGTCGCCACATACGTACGACAAAAACATCCCGTTTTGTCGTTTAGTAAAGGCTTAGTATAAAAATATTCCTTTGAATAAACGTAAAAGTCAAAGGGGTTTATACACCGTATAAAAGAAAGTTGTGTATAAAACTAAATATGCCTCAATGAAAGGAGATTGAGACGAAGTCCTTAAAAATATCATTTTTAAAATAAAATAGATCTATTATGTGTATTCACTATAGGTACACATAAATAAAGTAAAAAATACAAAATAGACATAATAATATCATGACATAATTTGAAAGTAGGAGATTAACCCAAAGAATGGAAATTGGGTTAAGACATTCCCTTACCTCGTGTCTGACTTGACTCAACCATTCTTTAACCTCCTGAATAATAAACTAGAGTTAATATATACCTTATTAAGAACCATTTTCAATTTCATTATCCTTTTTATATCACTTATTACAATGATATGAACATTATGTAATTATTTAAGTTAATAACGGTCGTTTTGTCGATCTTTGGTACTTGAGTCAACAATAAGCTTCTTATAATCACAAGTTGTTTATGTGGTAGAATATCCATTATATCCAGAATTATATTCATGATTTAGATGTCATATATATCATATATATCCAGTATATACATTCATTTATAATATTACGTAACATTTAGAGGTTAGAAATGAAATGCACCGTTCATGGAGACGGTAAGCCGTACGTACGCATGAACGCTACTTTCATTTCTATTTCGTATTTAATGGAATGAAATCATAATGATATAAATGTATAATATAAATCCAGTATAATATAATGTATAATACCATTTACTCCATCCTTTATACATCCCACATATGACATTAACGATTCAAATCACTTTGAGGGGGCGGTAGTCCGCACTTCCTAAAATGAAATTATCGCGTTTTACCCATAATGGAAATCATAAAGTATTCCATAAATGAGAAATAAAGAAGCATAAGTAAAACATTAACATATTATATATCATATATAAATATAGTGACATCTTAATGGCCACCTTTGAAGGTGTTATATGAGTGTTGAACAATCATTGTTTCGTGAGGCAGAAATTCGCCATCCACAGAAACCGTATGTTCTTTAACCATTAGATGTAGGTGTGTGTAAGTGTAGCTAGAATACTTCTTATAAAAACATCCTATTATATTTAGTATACTGGTTTTGTTAAAAAAATTAATAAAAAGATTTTACGGGGTTGGAGAAGAAAAATAAAACAAAACAACATTAGAGAAGACATTACCTCAAAATCGGGTAACTCTTTTTGATTTGAGCCAAAGGCTTCCTTGGGAAGAGTTCTGCCCAAAGTGAGGCTTCTAGGAGTAAGAGGGGGATGTTGGGAGAGTATTTGGGAAGATTTTGGCCGAGCCAAATGGCTTGAAAGTGTGAATGAGGTGGTAGAGGTGGGGGCCTTTTATAAGTGGAGAGGAGGGGCAGTCTTGGAATGTAAGGAAATTTTACATTATTATACAACGCTTTTCGGATTATAAAGGTCCCAAACTTATATAATTCGTGGCTAAGGTGATAATGGTTCGAAATCTACCCATCCAATAGTCTTTGGACAAGTGTATGCCTTGGATTTTACATTATATTTTCATTTTATTAAAATCGTTAAATAATGAGGTCATCGCTGCATCATCATGATGTCATATATAATTTAATTTATTTAATGTCTAAAAATTATAAATAAAAAATACTATGATGTAGGAAATCTTTTTAGCTTTCCAATGACTATTTATAGTCAAAAATATGACTTGTATAACACCATGTAAAATTTTTTTTAGTAAAACATTTCATGTTTGTGTCATTTTTTTACTTTAACATTAAATAAAAGGTATTTATGTCATTTTCCAACTAAAGTGGCTCCATGGGGTCCCCAAGTTGACCCATGGATTTTCTTGGTCGGACATTACTCATCCAATAGTAGTAGGACAAGTGTAAAGCTCATCTCATATTATTAAAACATTATTTTTACCTTAAACTACACTAATTACCTCTAATCGCGAATAAGAACTTAAAAGTTACTATTCACCAAAAAATTATTTTAATCTCATTGAACCACATTTTACTTATTAATGAAAACCATGTATGTAGGATTTTTGAAATTCAAAACACAGAAGTGGTAATATTTCATTTAAATGAAAAATCAGTTATTTAACTACCACTTAGTGGTTTCACTATTCATCAAAAATTGAAGTTTTTCAGAACAATGCCAAAATTTCACCCTAAGCTATAATTGATATTCCGAATTCACAAATGATGTATATTTTAAAAAATTCCAATCATATAAGTTGCATTAATTAATTTTATAATTAATTCCCACTGTCACAACAAATATCGTGTTTTTAAGAAACAATATATATCAAAAGATTGACAATTGTTTATGTCCAATTTCAAAGTGAATTTAATTATAATGACCACCATTGGATAAAATGGTAAAAATATATTCTAATTATACTCTAAAACCACTCAATATTATAATTTATCACTATAAATTATTTTGATTAAAAAAGTTGTTTTTAAGTAATTTTCACTATTCATAAAAAATTGGAAGTTCTCAGAAAATTACAAAAAATTCAACATTGGATAATTTCGATATTACGAATACAAAAATGAAGTCCATTTTGAAATATAAAATTTCAATAAATTTAAAAAGTGGTTATTACTATTCATAACGGCTACTTTGATTAGTCGCGGTGTTTTAGAACACGATGTTGCGTACAATGCAAGCTATTGCATTATTGAATGAGAAGTGTATCGTGGAAGCTCAGGGTGTTACAATGGGCGCATGTCAAGGAATTAATAATTCGACATGGGGGTTTTCAATAAGAGTTAATGAAATAAATAAAACGCATAATGGATTTATTTATTTTCATAACTCTGTTAACCTCAAACCTGATTATAAATATCCTCCCAACCCCAACATATTGTAGAGCCATTGTTGTGCACAATGGATTTGGAAATACTCTCAAGCCAAGAGGGAATTCCCTTTCCACCAAAAATGCCCTCAAGTTACAAGAGCAAGATCCTCCACCTGATCAAGGCGGTCGAAGGCGGACATCGCAAGCGAAGGTAATTCCGTGCTAGCACTCAGAGATACCTTCAGCAAAATCTGGAGATACATGACACATGTGTGGATCACCGCTAGATGAATCCTACACTTGGATTCTACGACTCAACGACGGATCACCGAATCGTGACCGGACACATCAACGAAGAAATAATTCCAATGAGGTAATTATTATGAATTAATTATATTAATTATAATCAACATATGATGATCCTCCTCAAGGGTTTTGGGACTCGTCTTTTCCTTTCTTTCTTCATTATATTCCGAAGATTTGGTGTTTTATATCGTGATGGATCTCGGATTGAACGTTGTTTAACACTAAAATTAATGTTGGGCTAACATACCAACGCGCTTCCGCTGCGCCCAGAACCTACAAGTGGTATCAGAGCGGTCATATCTTTGGTTATAATTATTTATATTTTCATTGGGGATTTACGCATTTAATAATTTAGTTATTTGAATTCATGTTTAATCGTTTTGGAAATCTGAATCTCGAGATCTGTTCCTACTCCCTCGTTTCCCGTTCACCTCACAGAAACTGTTTTTTCTTTTAATTTTTATTAAAATAAAATAGAGGAACTCATCTGGAGGATCCAAATGTTTCTAGTCGTATAACACCAGAATACACGGCGTGTATTTGGAAGTACACGCCATGTAGTCTCGGTACAATGCATTGAATGATCTGCCAAATCAGGCCATGTGTTGGATTCTTTCTAAGAATTTAAGACACCGTGTGTGAACAGAAACATGAGGCACACAGTTTCCGGAATACATGTCATGTGGTCCAATGAACACAGCGTGTAGTCCCTTCGGGTTAGGGTTGGGTCGTGTACTCCGTACATGGCCTGGCCGGTTGGAAACCGTGTAACGTGGAAACTACATGGTGTGTGTCCCACTGTACACGCCGTGTACTCCGAAAATTTCCGATGTACATTAACACGACCTATCCCTGGGCGTGTACTTCGGATGGACGGTGAAGAAAAGTACACGCCGTGTAGTCGGAACTACATGCCATGTACTCACCCAAATTACGCAGATTTATTAAAATTTATTATTATATTATACAAACCCTTGAGACGTGTACCATGGTGAAGGCGTAAAGATGAGGCACAACACGTGATAGGTGTTTTATATATATGTGTTTAATTTAACATCTGCGTAATAAATGGGAATTCTCGGGGTTGCCTCCAAGGTACAAGTTACGTACACGGATAATTTTAAATTAATTTATTTGATTAAAATTATGATGGATGAGAATCTCAAGGAAATTCAGAAAAGGGATTTAAGATAAAAGGATTGATTAAATAAAGATAAATAATTGATTCGAGCGTGATTTATCTTAAACAAGAACGATTAAAGAATTGAATGCTAGTTTTATTTATGCGTAAATATCATTGCATGTATAGATGATCATGATCTAGACCGAGACCTTTGTATGTGAGTGGTTTCTATTAAATTATTTATTTAAATTAAATTTGATGGCCTGCGAGCCATCTCCTCATTAATGTGTAGGGCATGTGCACCCAAGGATTATTTTATGTAAAAACCCCTTTTTACCCTCACCTGTGTGTGAGATAAATGCATATGTAATGGATGGAGCTCCCAATCTAGTGGAGGCGGCTCAAGTCAGGAGCCAAGGTGAAACCAATTCAAGGAGATACAAAGGTGGACAGGTGGAAAGCTGTAAACATGATCCCGAAAGGTTCAAGGTGTTTCTCTCCTATGTCTTGGGTTAGTTTATCAACTTCTAGATAAACTAACCAATAGAAAAGCTCATGATCATACCATTTATTTTATTTCTGTCAGTTGAATGGTTTATTTATTGTGGGTGTGTTGTCACGATCACACAATTAATGGACTAAACGAGCATGCAAGATGGAACTAAAATAAAACTGGCTTATACATAAATATTATCGTAGACATGGTTAATCACTTATGTATATCCCACTTAATATTAACAAGAATGTAATCAAAGATAATAAAATGGAAATTTACGTATAAGGTTAAAATCCCTCAAAATAAATATTAAGTCAGCATAGCCTTCCATAATCTTGGTTAGAATCGAACCATAGTTCAAAGTGCTTGACCAACCCTAGTTGGGGTGCTTTCAATTATCAAAGAATTCTAATTCAAGTTTTTGGGTTGACTTGACTTGGTTCGCATCAATGGTTGACTTCCACATCAGGAGTTGGTGTGACCAAGAGGCAATGGTTGAGGAAATCCAAAAAGGATTTCAGGATTGGGGAGTCAACTCAGCGGATCAAGGAGCTGCGAGTTAATGCAGTTGGAATTTGGAATGCCTACCTAAAACCCTTCATGTTTCTTGACCAACCCGAGTTGGGGTAATGCGAAGGGAAATTTGGATCCTTCCCAATAGAATATTCACACAACAGAATATTCCGAATTCAATGGTGAGGGCTATTGGATTTTGATAAAATAGTGGGAGACTAATAATTATTAATTTATTTATTTGTCTTAATTTTTGTAATAAATTACTAATCCTTTTCTCAACTTAATTTGTAGAAACGACAATAAAATGACTTCAAACATATAATTTTGCACCATACCTGAAAAAGAAAACCTTCTCACCGGCACCAATTTCCAAGAGTGGCAGAGGCGTTCACGCGTCATCCTTTTCCACGAAAGGAAATAATATGTGCTGGAATAGCCTATTCCAGTTGCGCCTGGGAAAGAGGCTAGTGATGAGGAATTATATCTCTACATGAAACACATGGATGATGCCACATATGTCCAGTGTTTCATGCTATCGGCCATGTCTAATGAGCTCTTGAAGCAACATGAAAACATGGATGTGTATAGCATGATGTCTCACCTTAAAGATCTCTACCAAGAGAAGGCGAGATAGGAGAGGTATGAGATCTCCATTGCTTTGTTTACCACGAAGCATGGAGAGTATGTGCCAGATGGGCCTCATGTAGTCAAGCTTATTGGCCACATTGAACGCTTGGATATCTTAGGGATTAAATTCCCAGATGAGTTGCATACAGATCTCATCCTATCATCACATCCCAAGACCTTCTCTAGCTTCATTGTCAACTATAACATGAGCGGCAATTAGAAGAGTCTATCGGAGATTCTGACCTTGATTCTCTAGGTAGATAAGGACATGGGGCGTGACAAACCCACATTACTTATGGTGAACAAGAAGATGAAGGACAAGGCAAAGGGGCCAAAGACTTATAAACGGTCTGAAGCCCCAGAGCACCATCCCTCTAAGAATGGGAAGATCCATAGGTAGGGAAAGGAATGGGAGGCAGTGTGTTTTTCATGTGGCATGCAGGGCCACTGGAAAAGGAACTGCACCCAGAAGCGTGGGGACACTAATGGTGCGTTTGTTATCGAGTGCAATATTTCTATTTCTACACATTGGGTATTAGATATAGCTTGTGGGGCTCACATCTGTATTCAAATGCAGGAACCAAATAGATTTAGAAAGATCTCTAGAGGAGAGGTGGAACTTTGAGCTTTCAATGGCGCAAGGCTGGCTGCATTGGCTATTAGCGACTACCACCTCTCATTGCCGACTGGGATGATTTTGGTTTTACATAACTGTTATTATGTGCCTAGTGTTACCAAGTTCATAATTTCTGTATCTTATTTGGATATGGATGGATTTGTTTTCAAATTTGGAAATAAGGGTTGTCTCTTTTATAAGAACAATGTGTGTTATGGTATGGCACATTTAAATAATGTTTTGTAAGTATTGAACTACAAAAACCAAGTGTTGGAAATCAATAACGAAACAAATTCACATGACTCATACATCACCCAGTTATGGCATCACTGCCTTGGTCATGTGAACGAGAAGCGTTTGACAAAACTCTTCCAAGATGGCTAGTTATACTCTACTGAGCTAAAACCACTTGATAGATGTCACGCGTGTTTACAAGGAACAATGACCAAGCCGCCTTTTGGTGGACAATGTGAAAGGGCTACAGAGCTTCTAGGATTGGTACACATGGATGTCTATGGACCATTTCCAGTAGAAGCTAGAGTTGGATATTCTTACATAATTAATTTTACTGATGATTTGAGTAGATATGGCTATATCTACTTAATGAGGTATAAGTCAGAGTCCTTAGAAAAATTTAAGGAATTCAAGAATGATGTAGAGAATCATCTTGGTAAGAAGATAAAGAAGCTTCGATCGGATCGAGGTGGAGAATATCTAAACCAAGAGTTCATCGATCTTCAACAGAAGTCTAGGATTCTATCTCAGCTCACTCCTCCTTATACACCACAGTGGAATGGTGTTAGTGATAGGAGGATCTGCAACTTGTTGGACATGGTGAGGTCGATGATGAGTCATGAGGATCTTCCATTATCCTTTTGGAGATATGCATTACAAAATGCATCATACACATTAAACCGAGTACCAACTAAGGCGGAAAATGGAATTCCATTCGAGTTATAGAATAGAAGGAAACCCACTTTGTCGCACACACATGTATGGGGATACGAGGCATTTGTCAAGGCCTTCTCAGGCAACAAACTAGCACCCCGAGGCACGAAGTGTATCTTTATAGGATATCCCAAGGAAAAGAAAGGATATTACCTATATAACACTCAAGACAAGAAAGTGATTGTCGCCAGACAAGCCGTCTTTATTGAGAGGGAGCACATCCTCAAGAAGGATAGTGGGAGCAAGATTGACTTAGACGAAGTTGACGCTCAAGATACACAGGAGTTGGTACAGGAACAAGTTCCATAGGTCCCTAAGGAAGAGGTTCTAGAAACACAAGTACTACGTAGGAGCTCAAGAGAGGTAAGGGAACCAGAGAGATTTGGTTTCCTAGTCACCAAGGATGGTGAATCATTATTGTTGGACAATGATGAACCTCTCTCCTACAAGGAAGTAGTAGAAAGCTCAGAAGCTGCAAGATGGTTAGAAGCTATGTATTCTGAGATGGATTCCATGTATCATAACCAAGTTTGTGTTCTGGTCGATGAGCCAGTTTATGTAAATCCCATTGGATGCAAATGGCTATTCAAAAGAAAGCTGGACATGGAAGGTCAGTTAGCACCAATAATGCAAGGCTAGTGGCTAATGGAATCAGACAATGTCAAGGAATTGACTATGATGAAACCTTCTCGCCAGTTTCCATGTTGAAATCAATAAGAATCATACTTTCCATAGCAGCTTTCCATGACTACGAGATTTTCCAGATGGATGTCAAAACAGAATTCCTTAACGGGAACCTTCAGGAAGATGTCTATATGACACAACCAGAAGGGTTTGTGACACCATATGAAGCCAGACGGGTTTGCAAGTTGCAGAAATCCATTTTTGGATTGAAGAAAGCATCCGGGTCATGGAACAATCGATTTGATGAATCCATAAAGTAATTTTGTTTCATTAAGAACGAATGTGAGCCATGTGTTTATAAGCAGTTTAATGGGAATGTGGTCGTCATCCTAGTGGTATATGTTGATGACATATTGCTTATTGGAAACGACGTACCAGCCTTACAGTCAGTTAAAGACTGGTTGAACAAGTGTTTCTCCATGAATGACTTAGGAGAAGCAGCCTACTCTCTAGGGATCAAGATCATTCGTGACGGATCTAAGAGGCTGCTTGGACTAAGTCATGGTACATAAATTGACCAGATACTAAAGAGATTTAGAATGGAAAACTCCATGAGGGGATTGGTTCCAGTTTCACATGGATTGCATCTTTCTAAGAAAATGTGTCCCCAGACACAACAAGATAAAGATAGGATGAGAAATATCCCAAACGCTTTGGCTATAGGATCCATCATGTATGCCATGTTATGTACCAGGATTGTTTTTCCTATGCACTCAGCATGGTAGGCAGATATCAAGCAGATCCAGGAGAACATCATTGTACTGCTATTAATATTATCCTTAAGTATCTGAGAAGAACTAAGGATATGTTCCTGGTGTATGGAGGAGACAAGGATCTTGTAATCAGAGGGTATGCAGATGCTGGTTTTCAAACAGATCAAAATGATTTGAAGTTGCAATATGGATATGTTTTCTGTCTCAATGGATGAGTTGTGAGCTGGAAGAGTTCAAAGCAGCCAGTTGTCACCGATTCTACAGCGGAGTCCGAGTATATAGCGGCTACTGATGGAGCCAAGGAAGCCGTCTGGATTCGGAACATTGTCTAAGAGATTGATGTGGTGCCTAGCACTAATGATCCCATTACATTGTATTGTGATAATACTACAGCGGTGGCTCTTGTAAAAGAACCAATGTCACATCAACGGAAAAAGCACATACTCCTGAAGTATCACCTCTTGAGGGATTTCTGTCAAAGGGGTGAAGTTGCAGTGAGCAGAGTGTCCACGGAATAGAACGTGGTAGACCCCATGACTAAAGGCCTATCTCAGAAGAAGAATGAATATCATGTGAGAGCTAGCGGGTTAAATGTTGTTAGCAGTTGGCTCTAGTCCAAGTGGGAGTCTGTTGGAGTGGGTGGTCTAGAACCAACTACTTTGTAATTTATTCATTAAATAAAAACCTTATCACATATTGATTTTTCTTCTGCATGACATGTCATGTGATAATGTCCTAAGGACAGCTGTTGCATTAAAGGGTCGTAGTGGATCCCTACTATGATGAGAACCCGGAAGTGCCATAACACTGTTCTTGAATGTATGTTCTATGGCCGAATGATATTATTTGAGGGACACAAATAATACAGGTCATTAGGGTTGAGGACTCATAAAACTTTGAGGCACCTTCTCATGGTGTGCGCCCTTGGTAATATCCAGGCGGATATTATGAGAACGAGACCCGCCAGTAGGAAATCCACATTTCATAGTGTCATTGGATGTTCTTATCTACGGACGTGTGTATTGATTCTTAGACTTTAAGATTATTATTATTGGGTATTACAACTCGCGCACTTAGATGTATTGATGAAAACTGTGATGACACACTGTTCGCAGTGAGGTAGGATATGTTGGTTGTGTCACGAGTAATACCGCATTAATAGATAATGTGAGAAAGGATTTGTCCCTTCTGTTCCATAACAGAAGTAGATATCTCATTCCCTTTGATGGAATTGATATAGCCTAAATAAATGCATGTCCATGGTAAGGTATGGGAAAGTTCAATTCTAGGAAGTCAAAGAAAGAATAATCAAGAACATGGGTTGATGGCACTAGCATGCAACCCGCTTGATTGGAGATATCAAGACAAAGGGATTATATTACACGGTATGCGTTCATAGGAGGTGACACATCATTGCAGCGTTAACTTCATTATCAATGGGTGCCTTGGAGAGTTTCTAGATGCTAACCTTGGACTTTAGGTAGGCTTAGCCTAATGCCACTGAGAAAGAGTCCTAGAGGGTCACACCCTAAGTGTGTCCAGGTATCTCAGTTAAATATTAATTTAACAAGTTAAATAAATAATATTCCCGAATGTGGTTTAATAATTATTTAAAGATGTCTGATCGCATTTATTTTGACACTAGTTATTCGAGAGAATATATTCTGGATGAAATAATATATTTATTAGTGAGTAATGCATTTAAATTTTTTTAAAAAATAAATATTCATTACTCAAGGTCTAATAAATGTGGGGTGGAAAAAGGGAAAATAAAAGTACACGTTGTGTATTAATTATTACACGCCGTGTAGTTTTTCCAGTTGGGATTTTGAGGATTTAATATTGTTTTATTAAATGATATTTATTATAATCTGTGTGGGCGCATGTCAAGGAATTAATAATTCGACATGGGGGTTTTCAATAAGAGTTAATGAAATAAATAAAATGTGTAACGCATTTATTTATTGTCATAACTCTATTAACCTCACACCTGATTATAAATCTCCTTGAAACCCCAACATATTGGAGATCCATTGTTGTGCACAACGGATTTGTAAATACTCTCAAGCAAAGAGAGAATTCCCTTTCCACCAAGAATGACCTCATGTTACGAGAGCAAGATCCTCCACCGGATCAAGGAGGTCGAAGGCGGACATCGCAAGTGAAGGTTCATCCGTGCTAGAACTTGGAGATCCCTTCGACGACGTCCAGAGATACATGACACACGTGTGGATCACCGCTATAGGATTCCTACACTTGGATTCTACGATGCAACGAAGGATCACCAAATCGTGACCGGACACATCAACGAAGACATAATTCCAATGAGGTAATTATAATGCATTAATTAAATTAATTATAATCAACATATGTTGATCCTCCTCAAGGGTTCTGGGACTCTTATTTTCTTTTATTTCTTCGTTCTATTCTGAAGATTCGGCGTTTTATATCGTGACAGATCTCGGATTGAATGTTGTTTAACGCTAAAATTAAAGTTGGGATAACATACCAACGTGCTTCCACTATGCCCGGAACCTACAAGGGGAGATCCCAAAATGGGTATACATGGTGCAGCCGTTATATATCCAATGTGAATGACGACCAAAGGATTATACTCCACACCGCATGATATCGGGAGAATCCTTAGGTTGAGGGATTGAAGGTGAAAACTTGACTGGGCTCAAGAAGAGTAGTCTAGGCATTCCAATATATCCCATGATAATGGGGATCAAGCCACATATTGTTCTTAAAGTGCAGTTTAATGTCATGTAGGACGAAATGCATGTGTGGTTCAGCCGTACCGGTTCACATCCTACCAAAACCACTAATCCCACATGGGCCATGCTTGATGTGGGAAACAATGAGTAGTTATGGGATTTTCTTTGTACTGTGAGGAAAAAATTAAGTGCAATGGATCTCTAGGTGAATGAAGTCCCAATAATGCTGAACCACATACATAACACACCTAGATGTAGAGAGGGGTAAAACCAAGTGTTCTGGAATTCCACATAAACCCAACGAAGTGGAAAAGAGTGAATCATAGTGCTCGAGAACTACATCACAATGTTGGTGGTGTAACGATGGAGGATAACTATTTACCATGATGGAAACACATCTTCTATTTTGAGTTATCCTTGAGTAGGGAAGAGAAATTTGTTTTTACCGCTGAACATGTTCAAAACATGGGACCTATCAAAAAATGTTGTCTGGGGTTTTACAAGGATTTTTTCCAAGATGGTAGGTGTGCCAATGTATCAAGAGGTCAGGCTCTAAAGGGGGTCTCTTCATACATTGGAGACGATGGTGATTAAAATAATGGGCTCTCGAAGTGTGGACATGAAGCGAGGGAATGTCCATATAGAATCCAACACTTTGGTTTCTATGCCAAGATGAATTTGAGAACACCAATGAGACGTTTCAGATAGAAGAATTCGGATCCGTTTTCCATGGAAAAGGTTCTTTGAGATGGAAACACTTTGGTTAAGGTCACAGAGTGTACCATTGAGAGGGGACTAAGTTTAATGAGATTCGTATATAGTGGAGAAGTTGAAAAACTAGATGTGGATGAGGACCAAAGAGGCCTTCCATCTTTTGACATATTTCTGATGAAATCCCACACACAGTTTAAAGTCATAATTCATGGACTAGGGTATGATGTTTTAATGTCATGCGAGTGGACGACTGAATAATTTGTAATACCGTGGTCTAGCTTCAAAGAAGAACTATCTCAGTGTTCATACATATCCCATGAGGATGGGAATCAATCCATATGTAGTTCTCATAGATAGATATTAGATTATGGTTGTAGATCTCAAACTAGGCAATGAGGTTGCAAGGGATACATATGGTGTGGTTGTTGAAAAACCTGACGTGAATGTGGACAATATAATTTTACACCATACCACATGATCCCAGGGAAAACCTTAGGTCGATGGACCAATGGTGTTATTTGGGATGGGCCCAAGATGAATTTTCTTGTCCTTCCTACGTATCCCATGAGGATGGGAAACAAGGCAAACATAGTTATGAAAAGATTCAGGAATTTTATTGTTATACGACAAGGATGTATGATATTAGAACAAAAATAACCAAAGTGAAATACATGGCATGACAATCATAAACCTGATGTGAATGAGGAATCAATAGGTCCTCACCACACCACATGCTTCTGATAGAGTTTGGGACAACAGTTGGAAAGAAGGTAGGATTCGAGGTACCTAGGGCTAGACCCGAAGACCAAATGTGAGGTCATTCTTACATATCCCAATAGGATAAAAATCAAGACACAAATAGTTTTGGGATGTGAAATCATATTGTACCAATTCATGGGGAATACTGTTACGTATTTCAGGCCCATGCATGAAAAAAGTGACATTTGATGGGTCTTGTTTGTTCTTTTAGGCGGATGTGTTTTTTTGGAGTAACAACCATATAAAAAATAAGGGCATCGTCATAGGAATCAAGCCATATTTATGACTTAAAATGGAATTGGGGGGATAACTAATACAAAACATGATTTCCCCTCAGGGGATGACACCACAATGCAGATGTCATATATCATCACGTAGCCACAATGATAATGTCACTGTTTAGGTTCGTATGATAGGACCAAGCCATGTATTTTAACTTCATGCAAGAATGATTCCACAATTTAAAGTAATGTGGGAATGTGAAATATAATTTAACATCCTATGGCTAGGAATACGACAAAAGTAATATGTTTATAAGAAATTCACAAGGATTAAAAAAGGATACTCAATGAAAATGAGGACATAAGTCCACACCACATCACATGCGCCCCATGAGGGGGGGGGGGGCTCAGGCCAATGAGTTAGAAAATATTTAGGATATGGGGTTGGACCTCATGAAAAAATTCTATAGTGTTCCTACTTATCTTATAAGGATGGGAATCAAGCTATACATAATTTTGAAATGTTGTGAAGTTTAACTTCATCCTATAAGGATGGATATAAAAGTGACTGTCTCTTATGGTGGAGAATGCGGTGTGGCTGTTATGGACCCAAAGACAATGAGGATAACTCCACACATGCCACACCACACAATCCCCATAAAATCAGGGCCAAAAATCTGAACAGAAGAGATAATTAGTAGAGCCTGAGATATACTTTAAGTCAAAATTTTTGTTCATTCCTTTATATCCCATAAGGAAGGGAATCAAGCCACACATAGTATTGAAAATTAGATAAGCTTAATGTCATGCGATATTAAAATAGGGGTGGGTTTAGTTTACAGTCGTAGAGCTCAGACCAAAAAAGTGAGATGCTTACAACCAAGTATAAACATTAAACAATTCCCAAAGCCCTTGAGATTTGTGCTTGGTGTGAGAAACAAGGATAGAGAAGACATTCACAACACATGGAAGACAGAGAAAAGGAAAACATCGTGGATCCCAAAATGACACCACAATGTTTATTCCAACTCTTAATATACAAACACACACTAATGGATATCACCATGAGTGTTCAAATTCCACTTTAACATTAAAGAGTGGAAAGGGATGTGAATCATGAAAACATTATTTAAGGCTTAATGTGGTTGGAGAAACAATAGACGAGAAATGATGATGGTGTTTAATACACAACATCAATATTTTGTGCCCCTAAAATGTGAACAAAAAATGAGTTTCAACTGCTAACCATATTAAAAACATGGGACTTGTATCAAATTATCAATTCAAATATATTTGGATGTTTTACCAAGATGGTGGGAGAGAACTGAAGCCTAGCATTAATGCTCTTCGGGGGTCCTTTCAGATCTGAAAATGATGAAAATCCAAACAATGGGATTGTGAAGCATGGAAATTATTGAAACATGTCCATATAGAATCCAAATATGTTGGACCTAATCTTATGTACATTTGGAAAC
The DNA here is from genome assembly GCA_963277665.1 of Viscum album. Lineage (NCBI taxonomy): Eukaryota > Viridiplantae > Streptophyta > Magnoliopsida > Santalales > Viscaceae > Viscum > Viscum album. Next base: position 22,263 of record CAUJRU010001185.1, on the reverse strand, counting down.
ATTGTTTGATTTCCCCAGAGGTTCGAAGGGACCTATTAGAGAGTAGAAGACTTGATAGCATAAGTGTAGGAAAGGTATATGGAGATATTTTAATAGATAGGTACGTAGCATGGAGGTTGAAAAACTAATGTGTGTGAGGAGAAAGGGAGCCCTTAAAACACCACACACCAACCTCACACCACTTATTCCATGTTTTTTGAGGTAGAGAAGGTTTCTAGGAAATAGTTATAGACCTAAAGAAAACATTTTTGGGAATTTTTATGTATCCCATGATGATGAGAATCAATCCATTAATAGTTTGGAGTGTTGTGCAGTTTAATGTTATTCGTCGAAGATGAGGGAAAGAGGTATCTCAAGGATTATGGGTATGGATTGGAAAATAACCCTACTTGAATGAGGACATAAGTCTGCATACACCACAGTATTCATATTTCGAAGAGATAATTGGCCGAGATAAAGAATATATAAACTTAGGATAAACCGTAAAATAAAATATTCAGGCATTCTTGTGTATCCCATAAGGATGGGAATCAAGCCATTTTTAGTTCTCAAGATTTCATATAGTTTAAGTAATGCAACAAGGACATGGTAGATAATAGTTTATGGTCATAGAGCTCAGACCATAGATTCTCAGTTTAATGTCTTGTGCATTGGACAAATGGACAGAAAATGTTAATCACTGTGCCCATAATTTGGGAGACCATTGAAAGACTATAATGATTTGGGATAATTCATGACCAAGTTTTCAACACAATATCCTTCTCATGTGAACTGGAATAAGAAAAAATAATTTATTATCGACCATTAACCATACACACAATGTGGAACTTATGTCAAATTGTCATTTGAGATCCTCTGGGATGTTGGCCCAAAACGGTAGGCAAGTGAATGTGGCATGAAACCAAGCCATTATGGGGTCCTTTACAATGAGAAAGATGATGGAAACCCATGTGTTGGGATGTGTGAAGCGTGGTGGTACCCGTGCAGTTTAACATCTTGAGGGAAGGTCGAGGGATGAAGTTGGGGTTTCTCAGGGGGATGTGTGTGGCATGAAAAAAATATTGTCGTGAAAGACGTCGTAGATTCCATACCACACCTCTAAATCCTAAGTGGGAACTTGGGTCAGGAGGATGAAAAGGTAGAGGGACCTGAGTCTAGGACATGGACGAAAAGTCCTCATGTTCCAACGTATCCCATAAGGATGTGAATCAAGATGAATAATGTTTTGAAAATGACATGAAGTTTAACATCATTTGACGAGGATAAAGGGATATCATAGTTTATGTTCATAGTTATCGGACCATTTTACAGTTTATTGTCATGTTGGATTAGTGCCAATTAGTTTTACAAAATTTATCCTGGACAGATCATGAAATTTAATGTTGTGTGGTGAAGACGGAATAGTTTAATGCTTGTGAGACTAGGGTGGTGGTTTATCATCTTCTAGTACGAGTTTAGGTATCTTAACATCTTGAAGGAAGGTAATATAGTTTAATGTCATGTGGGACACATCCTGGGTAGTTTTACGTCCATCAGCATGGGAAGACCATACAGTTTAACATTGTACAGTAAATAAGGAATAGTTTAAAGTCATGTGTACATCTATTATAAATACTTCTTGAGAAATTTATCATTAGTGGGTAGATTAATATGATCACCATCCATGGTGACCATTGAGTATGAACCGTTTTTCTAAACTATGAGAATGAAATAAGGTTCGTCCCTTTTGGTATATAGCTTCGGTGGATTCTATGTTGGTATCATTGGCATTATTAGGTCCAACACCTTGTCACCTTGTATGAAAGAGAATATGTGAACCTTATTATTGAAATATCTGGATATATTGTTCTGATTCCTTTGTAGATTGTGCAAGGTACTAAGCATGTTCTCTTCATGTGCTTCCAGTTTTTCTAGACAGATTTCATCTAATTTTGTGGTGACTGTTGATCAAATATGGCTATATGTAATGATGGAAACTGAATCTCGATGCATAGGACTACCTCTGTTCTATACAGTAGAAAATATGGGGTTACCTGAGGGGAATTATGAGTCATCTTCTTATAATACCATAGATTTTTATGTTTATTTTCCCAAAAAATCATCTTTTTTGACTAACCATCTTTTGCAAGATGTTAGAGAGATTTTTGTTGAAAACCAAGATCTAACCTTATTTTTGTGCTTGATTGCAATAGGTGTTATTAGAATGGAAATTTTACATGGTGTAAAATATCATTAGCTCAGATGATCGGAAGTTGGTGACATTATCAATGAGGATGAAATGAGGGACACTGGATCAGTGGATGATATTGGAGCTCAGAAACTCAATGATAGAACATTCCTTGACTTCATTGAGTGGAACTACCTCTACCCAACTGGAAAAAGGAATCATTATCAGTTAGGGTGAAACATCACAGATGATCCATCATCGGTGGATATGGTCCTATGATATTATGCCCCTAGACCACAATGGGCCAAAAATAATTGGTATTTTGGAGAGCTTCTGGCAGCCGATGCACAAAATTTTCATGGATTTGGTATACATGTCATCTTTTGTAGAATCTTATATAGTCACAGATCATGGTGTTCTAAAAATAACTGAATCTCTAGATCTGATGATATAGTTTTTTCTATATCAGATGAGCCACGCAGGAACATGAATTAACCTCCTAAATGAACATAGAATTACCACCTCCCTGAATGAAACAGAGGAGAATCCTATCAATCCCACTTCTATAGAGGGTCTTCTTAAGATTGGGACCACTAATGTTGGTGAACTATACTACATGGTGATTGACTCTCTCATTTTTGGCTCAATCATTGAAGAGTTTACCATGCATGAGTTACTCGATAAAGGGGGTCCTCTAGTCTGGGGTCACTTTGAATACCGCGGATGGGGGGCCTTGAGGTCCCACTGTGTAGGCACCAGTTGTAAGGTTGATTACATGTGACTATAGTCATCATCTAGAGTGAAAAGAGTGATTAATCTTCAATGTGAAACATGGATAATCCAATCATCCTGGTCAGGGTTAGTAAGAGATGCATCTAGACTATCCAACGATCTAGGATCAGTCGTTCTATGATTGAGGTACATGAGTAACTTTTAGAAGATAAGGGAATTGTGCCATATTCTCTAACAATGATATACGATTTGGATTCCTCATGACATAGTCACCCTTGATTTTCTTGAGGACTTGTTCAGATTCCCCTATCACATTATTGTGTGGAATGCCAATCTCGAGGGCAAACTTGAGACAGGTGATGAGATCCTCGTACTCTGCCTCATTATCGGTACATCCTTCTGACAACATAAATGAATATTGTAGGAAAACATATGTCGGTGGGATGAAGATGATAACTAGTCCCACTCTGTTGAGTTGGGGATCATTGATTCTTCTGCCAGTGCGGATTTGTGGAGTTCCATAAAATCTCATTTTCCAACACTGAAGGGATTTTTCTTCTGAGATTATTTCATCTTTTAAAAAATTGAGATCAATAGATTTCTCTACGAGAGCTGGATGAGTGGAAAGGATGTTTTCCAATTCCTTCCACTTGATATTCTTCTAGGAAAAAACATGATTTAGAACTATTGATTGATCAATTCACATCGAGATAGAAGACCTATAAACATGGCGAAGTTTAGAATGTACTTCAGTGGATCTAAATTGGTCACAATCTGTATCTCATGGTGCTGCAAGTAATGTCACAATTTATTCATAGCGAATAAAATCACAAGGTAACTCTTGTCAATATGGGAGAATCTAGTTTCCATATCGAGTTTCATGTGCCTGAGATAGTATAAATTGTTCTTTATTTCACCATTATTCTTGTATGAAATAAGGGTACCAATAGATTGTTCCAGAGTAGTCACATAAATGAACAGTGGATTTCTAGCAATTGGTGGCATCAGAACTAGAAGTCGTAGCAAGTACTACATGATTTCCTAAAACGTGGTCTGACAATATTTATCCCACTGTTAATAAGAACCTTTATTCAAGATTTGGGAAAAGGACTCACACATTTCATCCATATAAGTGATGAATAATCTTATGTGGTCTATGGGGACATAGAATTTCTTGAGCTACAAAATGTTTCTCCGAGGAGGCATCTGACTACAGGCCATGATCTTCTATGGGTCGATCACAATGTATATGTATATGAAAATGAATCTAAAATAATTTTGAAGGTAACTGTGAAGTCACACATGAAGGGTTTCATCTTTAGAAGGATGGAATAGAGGAATTTGAAAACTTTCTTAATATCATCGAGATGGTCCTAGAATGGGTGATATTTATCCAACATATCATTCACTTAAAATTCCAATAATTCCCCTAGGATCAGCTTGAATATGTGCGGAATGGCATGCTGATTGCTGGAACCTGCATTATTTAAAACAAATGGAATTACCTGGTAGCAGAAAGATTCTTGTAGTACCCTGATGGGGGTAAACTCATCATCCTTATGGGACATTCATATTTGAATATATTTTTAATAACCATGCATGACTATGAGGATCGTGGAACCATGTGTTAGAGTCAATCACCAGTTCCATCGTCGGATGGCGAAAATCATCCTTTAAAAAGTGCCGGTTGGGAACCCAATAGTCTTTGAAGACTATTTTTTCTATTCTGGTTCACAATGGGCACAATATCAGCTAACTATTTGGGGTACCATATCCCCTTGACAAATATTTCATTGATGAGCTTATCAACCTCGACCTCAACCATGGCACTATCAGAAGGGTGCATCTTTCTAGGAGGTTGTTTCCCACTGTGATGATTTGTTGGAAGACTGAGATGTTGGATGATAACCTAGGGATCTAACCCTGTAATCTTGTCATAACTATAAGATAATTCACCATGATGAATCTTTATGAAATCCATGTATTGTTATATCTCGCTGACAGACATAACAGCACTAGTCAACATTGGTTTTGGATCTGTCTCTTCACCGAGGTTCAACTGTACCAATTCATAAACCGTGGTGGAGACACCATATTAAAATGTGGGAGGATAATCCTAACAATACTCCTCTTCATCCATAAGGGATGAATCATCGGTAGAAGAAAAATTATCCAAGTCGACAGACCTTGACAGGACACAAGCGCTTGCCGGGGCGACAGTGGACACCTCCTCGGGGGACTCCTTCTACACTAAAACCATAGTGAAAAAGTTGTCAACCATAACCCATATGTACATTGATACAGGGGCCACATTTTTATGATATCAATGAAACTGTTGAACATCATCTTTAGTTGATTTTCCCAATCCTTTTGAAACAATCATGTATGATGTATTGTCGTTTCCATTGGGTAGACATCCCGATACTTATAGGATTATGGGGCTTTGGGATCACTGGATCCTGATTTGTATAGGAGTAAAATGTGATCATACGACATTAATTTTACTTGGGAATGTTCTTACAATTTGGTCTAGAGGTTAATTTTTTTCTCATGACTCGGGTTGTAGACTATAATCGGTGGATTTGGAAAATGTAGGTGCCATCCAGGTCTATCCATGGGCCAGTCACAGTTGTATCATGTTCAACCTCGTTATCCCAAATCTTCGTATCTATGCTCTCATAATAGACAATATCAATGTATCGGGCTTCAAAAGATGTGAAAGGAGACACATCAACTTTTACTAATCCTATTAGACCATTCAAGGTGTGGTGATATGAAGAAGGAACTGTCGCGTGCAGCTAGATCCATGTCCTACCCATCAACGTATTGTAGGAGGTGTATTTTGGGACAACCATGAACTCAGTACTAGAAACTAGGACGTCAAACTAGTAATTAAGGCTGATCGTACCAATTGGTGTATGTTCCTTCCTTTAATAACCATTAATTTTCAGGTCATAGGGAGTCAGATCATCCTCAAACAACCCTATCTTTTAGAGTGTCTAGGTCGGGATAAGGTTAATCCAAAATCCGGTGTAACCAAGATAACAGAGAACCTACAAACTATTGAGATTTAAAGTTTTGTTCAGTGGGTGTATGTTCCCTTGTATAGGGGATCCATCATATTTTCTAGAGATATATATAATGGACTAACATTTTTCATGCTAGACTTCCTCTACACGGAAGGCCTCTGCAATTTCTATCTCCATCTCAAACAGAAGTGGGATTCTTAAATCCTCTGGAAGGGCTTCACACATATCTGATGACATGGTCAAATCCTTTTAATATAGAGAGATACATAAAATTTTTAGATATATTCTTGGACCTATCATACATCTGTTCCAGGTGTGAACTTTTGCTGACAATAGATCACTTTGTGGCAGGAGGCATAATGGTCCATCAAGGTTGAAGTGGTTGATGATTGGTGCTGGGAATGTCCCCCTGCATTCTAGTTAAAACATGTGGAGAGACAACTGGATGAGGTCCAAATTCATGTGGTTGGTCTACAATATAATGTTTTTGGTCATAGAAACATCATTGTGGTTCCTCATGATCAAGCATTACAAACAGTGGTGGAGGTGGAACTGACATTACAAGATGAGAAGGATATGTAGGATGAGATCAGTGATGGACTTGCGGTCTGGTTTCATTGGAATGAAAATCATGAATCGAAGAAATGAACAACTATTTCTGCTGACTCACATGACCACGACTTCATTGACGTTGGGAGGATCCCTCTCGCGCTCTTCCTCATTGGGAACCATATAGGGGTTTACCATCTTCAAAGTCTTTAAAGAAATGTACCCTAGATTATAACATGATGAATCCCTATAACTGGATGAATTATAATGTGAATCTATATCTTTGGGGGAATTAAATCACCTATAGTAGGGATGAATATGGAATATTTTCGAGCCTTTTCATTCCCTTGCATCGTCGATGCTTTCCCTTATTGGAAGAGGAAAATTGAGTAGTGTTTGTGGCTAATGTGGTGACTTCTAAAGGGTTGGTATTGTTCAAACATTCATAAATAATATCATGGTTATGGAAAACTACCTTGTTTTTCATCCGATCGTCATACTTTTGGGACCCATAGTTATGAAACCGGTGCCACTAACCTTCGATGTCACTTTCATTATCAGGATTTAGAATCACACATGCCTCCAGTGTCAGGGGCCAGACCTAACCTGACTATTTTTCTATTTACCTAGTCATAAATTCATTATTTAAATGCATTGAAATTCATGATGGGGTTAACACTGATTCAGTGATAGGGGATGTAATTGGGGTGATCAGTGAGATCCGCCTCTTACGGCCTCTGGAATTCTGGAAAGCATAGGATTCCCTGGTCTAAGGTTCATTAAAAATAACCATATACATGATAATCACTAAATGAGTAGGTATAATTCCATCTATCTGGGAAGGGGGATCTTGGAGCAAGAACCTGACGAGGGGCTAGAGGATCCTGTTAGTGAGGTGGAATCTGATTATCTCAGCTATGTGGCGGTGGTACGCTAAACAGGGGTGCCTTTTGATTTTGAGGTGGGCACTTCTGTTATGGAGGTTGCGCCTGAGGTGGTGGGCCTCAGCGAGGCTATGGAGGTGGTTCTTATAGTAATTAATCCATCTAGCTGAGGACCTTATTTGTGCTACCCCGACATGCTTGAGCTTAACAGATCGTCTTATGGGGACAACAGGGGGAAATGGGCATTTGTGCTTTTCTTTCTACAAAATTTCCTCTAGATGTTGTGCCTTATCATAGAAATATCAAAATCTCTCTAGGTAGTTCTATGTGACGAGATATGGGGGAAATTATGTTTTCTCATTCCCCACACACATTTCATGCATCTACTTCTGATTCAGTAGCATATCAATGGAGTTTCATGGTCCTTCCCATCTAGCGATAAATTATTCGATGAATTTTTCGGGCCTTTTCTTCCATTTGAAGAGGTCATCAATACTCGCCTTTTGGGTGGTGGAATATAAATGGTAAAGAATGATCCTATTAAGATCCTACAAACAAGCTACTATCCAAAAGGGTATCTAGTTGTACCAATTGAACAAGGGTCCTTCTAGTTTTTTTTGAAACACCAGAGCTTTGTGGCCTCCTACTATACTGGAGTTCCCATCATGGGTCCACACCATGAAATAATGTTGTCTAGATGATTAATGAGTATTCATGTCCCTTTAAAGGGGGAGAAGGTAGGATTTACATTTCTTGGGGGTGGAAGCATATCATCCACCCATGCCGGACACATCTTACCATTAGGGAAGACATCCAGATGTCAATTCTCTAGGTCCTCGAGGTGGGAAATGAGAGTGCCAATTTGATCCTCTTAGTTGGGAAACCTTTATTTTATAGGATTTAATACAACCAATGTGCTGTAAGGTTCTTCAATATGATAAGTGGGACTTGCATCTCATGGAGTAGATGGTGGAATGACTTGTAGGTATATTGGGGGAAAGGCCTTTGGAGTGGCCGGGGGAAAATGAAATAGGTCCATCAGGTCATCAAATAGATCTGGTGAATTTGGTGATGCATGTCCCACCCTGTTTCCCTAATCTCTATCTTCTAACCAGTCTATATGGGTAGGATGATCATGTTCACCCATAGGCAACTCGTAGGGGGGGTAGGTTGTACCTTCCCATATATCCCCAATCGAGGATTACCATATTCTGGTCGTCGTTCAACAACACATTCACCGATAAGGTCATCAACCATCATTTTATGTTCTACAAGATGTTTATGCAACACATCCTTTTTGGGTTCGTATTATGTCTCATTTTATTGATCCATAATGGTTAGAGGGTTTTATGGCCCTAGCATTCCCTTTACCATTTTGGGGTTCCGAATGATGTATAATGACTCAGAAGGTCAAGGAAGGCACATTAAATTTCTTTACAAGTGAGTAACCCAGTCCAAAGAATCAAATAGGTGTGGCACCACCCAGGGGGTATGTTCTCAACAAGAAGACCTAGCTCGATCTCTTCCTCTTATAGGTTATCTATACTTACCATGACTGTACCTAATGGAATATCCCCAATATCACTGTGCAAGTTGGGCTGGTGGATAATATAACTAAAATAAAGGGAATCATATTTCCACCACCCACAGATTTTAATGTGAAAGGATGCCTCCTTAATAATTTTTAAGATAACTATAATGATATGGACTCATATTTTCTAGAGGGTTATATATAAACTCGGAGAATCGCGGTGTTGATACACAAAGATTGAAGACAAATCGAGCATGTAGTATTGCTAACCAATGTTTTCAAAGTTCTCCTGGATCGTGCTGTAATCCACCAATCAATGATGAAGAGGGAAGTGTGTTTCCCATAGATTTTTGTGGAAGAACATGCCCTTCTCCTGGGTAGGATAATTTGGAATACTGAAATCAGTTTTTTCAATGGGAAAAAACATCTCAGGGAAGTGGTCTACAGCAAGGATGCCCCATAGTCTCCTCAACTCAGACATGGGATCTGGCCCTTCGATATCCCAATCATCGACTAGGGGTGGGTGAGGGACTAGTAACTAAACTGAAACAGTCCTTTGAGATAGTATACTGGACGTTTGAGAATACAACACTGGAGTAGATGAGATGTGACATAATGTGTTGTCGTTCTAAGAATGAAACAAGTGAGACACCACATCCTGATAAGACAGACTAGAGTCCACAACATCTCGCATAGGGGCTGTGTTTACTGAGAGTGGGTAATGTCATTTCTTTTCCTCTATCGCTCCCCAGAACAACTCTATGTGTTCTCTAGTTTTTGTAGAGAATGATCATGTTTATGATAGGGTGGATTTTATGGACATTCCCTAGAAAGAGGCCAAATAATTCTCCTCTTGGATGTATCTTTGTTGACACCACAAAACGCATCCCAAAAATTTTATAAATGTACTCATACATGATTGATGATCATATCCCATTTTACAAGTTTCGATTTGGTAGGTTGTAGGTCCCGAAAAGAGTTATGGATTATGATTTATGTGCCTTTGATGTTGGGATGGAAAACTGGTTCGCGAAGCCCATTCACGAAACCCCCCTCCACGATTGCTGAGTGCCGCTACAAGGCAAGAAGGCGGTATGCTCAGTGATCTTAATTTGAAATTCATGAGCTCTCTGTGAATCAAGGATGTGGGATGGCTCTGTGAATCAATGTGACGTTCGTGAACCTGCCGCGCAGTAAGCTCCGTCTTCGTGTCGAGCGAGATCTGCCTCGCGACGCCCCTTGCCTATAAATAGCTATCTCACCCACTTCGCGAAAAAGGGGGGCCACTCAACCCCTTTGGTGGTTGATCTTCTGGTTTGTAGAGATTGGCGTTCCATCGCGAAGCAGCACAATGATCCCATGCTCGACAAGAAGATTCCTTCACGAATCTTCTCTGCGAGTCCATGCTTTGCGAGAGACCTTTGCTCCATCATAGCCCTTTTCTCCTGGAAAGACCATTTCTCTATGAGACACCTTTTCTGCTCAAGCATCCTTTTATCTATGATCAACCATTTCTACATGATCCACCTTTTCTTCACGAGTCCATGCTCCGTGAAGATATTTCGCGAAGACCAATCCTTTGCGAGGATCCTACCATCGTGCCCGCCGGTCCATAACGCGGGGCCTGCGCCCTCGAACCCCCGCTCGGGGTCAGTTCTGGTCTACGGTCCCCTCCCTCTGGGTCATTCCCTTCACTTCCGTCACATACCCCCATGAAATATGGAGAGTTGCACCGCGAACGTTTCTGCTTAGATGTCAGCAATTCCCATTGTGCACTTATGCACAGTCACCTTCCACCTATGGAATACTACGATTTGAGATACTCCTTCACACACCATGAAACACCTTGAGTCGAAATATTCCTATGGGTTCATTTCTCATTTAGTGACTTGAGATTCTCATCATAAAATCCCCAGAGTACCTTGAGTCGAACAATTCCTCAGGGAACTCCTCCAAACCACATCACTTGGCTCCTATTCCAGGTTGAACCAGAAAGGGCCGCACTTGCGTAAGACCCCACACCAACAATTGCTAGGCACCTTATACCAAAAAATCCTCTCTAATTTACTATGAACTATAGTATTCCATATGTCCCAAATATAAGATGCCTCTCACTCTAAATGAGATATTCCTTATGCTCCATGACTAAGATTCCAATTGTCCTCTCTATATGACTATAATCTGTATAACATCCTATGTTCCAAACAAGGGATGCCTCTTGCTTTATACGAGATATGCCTTATGCTCCAAGAATAAGATGCTATCATTCCTCTCTACATGACTATAAACTATAGTACACCCTATGTGCCAAACATAGGACGCCTATTTCCCTATAAGAGGGATGGCTTATGATCCAAGACTAATATGTCAATAGTCTTATCTACATGACTTTAAACTGTAGTAATCCCTATATGAAAAACATAGGATTCCTCATACTCAATATAAGAGATGCCTTGTGCTCCAAGGATGATATTCCAATTGTCCTATCTACAAGACTATAAATTTTAATACACCCTATGTTCCAATCATTGGATGAATATTCCTCCAAAGAAGAGATTCCTTATTCTACAAGCATGAGATACCAACTGTCCTTTCTACATGACCCTAAATTGTAGTACACGCTATGTGCCAAACATGGGATGCCTCTTGATCTATAATAGGGATACCTTATGCTCTAAGCATAAGATGCTAACAGTCCTCTCTACATGACTATAAACTGTAGTAAGCCCTATGTGACAAATATTGTATCCCTCTTACTCTATACGAGAGATGCCTTATGCTCCAAGAATAAGATGCCAGTAGTCCTATCTACATTACTATAAACAATATTACTTCCTAAATAACAAATAATTGGATTCCACATATTTCAAACAAGATATGACTTATGATCCAAGCATAAAATGCATATTTCCATCATTACAGTGGCGTAATTTCAATAACATTGGAATCTATTCAAACATTCCATCACCCCACCTCACGCTTTGTGTGTCCTTCATTCAGATCACCATCCACTTACATTTCTGAAGGGACCCCTTAATAGCCTGGTCTCATGCTGCATCGGCTCACCTACCATCCTAGCCAATGCCCCGGAAGACTTTGGACGACTCTTTGAGTGAGGTCATGTGCTTCCATCATGGTCAGTTGTCGACCCTCATTTACTTGTCCCCATTTTATGATAACACGATATGGATGCTGTGTTTTAAACGTAGTCAACATTTATCCTCCATCTCCACACCACCCTCATTGCATTATGAATGTCGGGAACGAGATTCATACTTTTCATCTCCCTTTGTTCGGACTGATTCCATTTCCCTTGGCATTATCCCTCTTCTGCACTAGTGCAAAGGAAAAGGCCTCATCCCACTAGTGGGTTGGGATGCCCCCATGGCCAGACATGTGGAAGACATTACGAGCAGCTTCTTTGTGTAATCCCCATCCACCATTTTTTCTCCATATCGGCACTCGGGAAGCTGCATTGCGTAATCTCCATACACCATTGCTGCTCCTTAGCGGCATCCCGAAAGCTTCCTTGTGTAAGCCTCATCCACCATTGCCACTCCACAGTGGCACCCAGGAAGCATTCTTGCATTAGCCCCACCCACCATTGCCCCTCCATAGCGGCCCCCGGACATCATCCTGGCATAAGCCCCATCCACCATTTCCTCTCTATAGCGGCACTTGGGTAGGATCCTTGCGTAATCCCCATCCACCATTGCCTATCCATAGAAGCAGCAGGGCGAAATCATTACATAATCCACATCCACTATTGGCGCTCCATAGCGGCACCAGGAAAACATCCTTGCGTAAGCCCCATCCACCATTTTCGCTCCATAGCGGCACCCGAGAAACATCCTTTCCTAAACCCCATCCACTATTTCCGCTCCATAGCACCACCCAAGAAACATCCTTGCGTAAGCCCCATCCACCATTACTGTTCTATAGAAACACCCGGGCGTCATCCTTGTGTAAACCCAATCCACCATTGTCGCTCTATAGCAGCACCTGGGCCACATCCTTGCATAAGCCCTAGCTAACATTGCCGCTCTATAGCCACACCCAGGAAGCATCATTTCATATGCTCCATCCACCATTGCCGCTCCATAGCAGCACCCGGGATGCATCCTTGTGTAAGCCCCATCGACCATTGTCGCTCCATAGTGACACCCGAGCAACATACTTGCATAAGCACCATCCACCATTGTCACTCCATAGAGGCACTTGGGCATGATTCTTGCATAATCCCCATCCACCATTGTAGCTCCATAGAAGAACCCGGTAAGCATCCTTGCGTAAGCCCCATCCAGCATTGCCGCTCTATAGAGGCACCAGGGAAGATTCCTTGTGTAATCCCCATGCACCATTTTTGCTCCACAGCGGTACCCGAAAAGCTTCCTTGCGTAAGCCCCATCCACCAATGTTTCTCTACTTCGGCACCCGGGATGCTTCCTTGCGTAAGCCCCCATCCACCTTTACCACTCCAAAGCATCACCTGGGCAACTTCCTTGCATAAGGCCCATTAACCATTTATACTCCACAATGGCACCCGAGAATCTTCTTTGCATAAGCCCCATTCACAATTGTCTCTCCATAGCAGCACCTTTGCATCCTCCATGTGTAATCCCATTTCCCCATTGTCACTCTATAGAGGCACATGGGTGGCTAACCACATGTAAGCCTCATTATAATTCCCACAGAAGCCTATTTAGTGATGTGATTGTTTGGTATTTACTACATCTTGTTTCTCACTCTGATCATGACTCACATGGTCTTAGAGCAAGCACAAAACATAATACCTTGGGAAACCTACAGTGTAAGCCCCTCACCCAACCTTAACTATGTGGTATTTGATCCTTACCAAGTTAGGGTACGTAGGAAGCCTCCATGATGTTCATGCCCACTAACAACTGGTCGCTCCGAACCCCTTCACGTCGATTCACCAACACCTTGGGAAACCTTGAGTGTAAGCCCCACACCCAACCTGAACTATGTGGTCTTTGATCTTTTCAAAGGAATGGTAGGTAGGAAGCCTCCTTGAGGATGAATCCCACCATCACCCAGTCATCCTGAACATCTTCACGTCAGTTCCCACCACCTGAATTACATTGTTTTTTATCCTTTCCAATGTAGGGTACGTATGAAGCCTCCATGAGGTTGAATCCCACCAACCACCAGTGGTCCCGACACCCTTCATGCCTGCTCACCAACACCTTGGGCAGCCTAGACTGTAATCCCCACACCCAACTTGAACTATGTGTTACTTAATCATTTCCAAGGTAGGGTATGTAGGAAGCCTCCTTGAGGTTCAATCCCACCAACCACCAGTCGCTCTAACCCCCTTCACGTCAGTTCACCAACACATTGGGAAGCCTAGAGTGTATGCCCCACAACAAACCTGAAATACGTTGTCTTTGATCCTTTTGAAGGTAAGGATTGTAGGATGACTCCCTGAGGTTCAAGCCCACCATCCACCGTTCATCCCGACCATCTTCACATCGGTTCCAACAACCTGATCTTCACGGTCTTTGATCCTTGTCAAGGTAGTATACATAGAAAGCCTCCCTGAGGTTCAATCCCACCAACCACAGGTCGTCCCAACACCCTTCACGTTGGTTCACCAACACCTTGGCAAGCCTATATTGTAAGCCCCACAACCAACCTGAACAACATGGTCTTTGATCCTTTCCATGGAATGGTATGTAAGAATCTTCCCTAAGGTTCAACCGACCATCCACCGGTCACCCCGACAATCTTCATGTCGGTTCCCACCACCTGAACTATGTGTTCTTTGATCCTTTCCAAGGAAATTTATGTAGGAAGCCTCCTTGAGATCCAATATCACCACCTATTGGTTGCTCTGTCCACCATTAGTCGATGCACCAAGCCCCCACCTGAACTACGCGGTCTTTGATCCTTGCCAAAGTGGGGTACATAGAAATCATCCATGAGGTTCAAGCACAACAACCATTGGTCCCGACCATCTTCGTGTTGGTTTACCAAACCAAATATGAATTACGTGGTCTTTGATCCTTTCCTTGTTGAGGTATATAGGATGCCTCCATGAGGTTCAATCCCACAGCCCCGATCGTTCCGACCATCTTCACATCGGTTCACCAACACCTCAGGGCACCTAGAGTGTAAGCCCCACACCCCCATTCGGAACTACGCGGTCTTTGATCATTGCCAAGGCGAGGTACATAGGAAGCCTCCCTAAGGTTCAATACCACCATTTATCTAAGACCCATGTACTTTTTCACCCCGGTTGACCACCGTCCGGCATTACATTAAATTGTGGACCTCAATCAGTGGTCAGCTGTTGTTTCCCCATTCAGCGGTAAGTCGTTGTCAACCTCCTTCGGTGGTAAGATATAGAAGTCTCCAATCATTGGTAATAAATCATCATATGAACTACGTGGACTTTTATTCCCTACCATAGGGATATGTAGAAATCCTTCATGAGGCCCTACCCAGCACCCATGTCTCATCCTGATCTATCCTGAAATCCCATGTGTTCCGAGAAGATCATGCCCCAACCCCGTGGTTCTACTTCCTCCAATTCCCATCCATGTGTCCATTATAATGGGCCAACTCCTGAAGGGTCCCATCATCTCGCCGAACTATGCGGTCTTTGATTCTTTTCCACAGGGATATGTAGGAAGTCTCTTCGATGCACAAGCCCAACATAACTGTTGTCATTCACGTCGGTTCCGTCTCTTTCACCCACCACCTCATTAAACTCTCTATCATCCATCATGATTCTAACCTAATCCGCCAAATAATGTTTAGATTATGTCATCCATTTCTTCACTGCTCCAAGCAGGACCTTGGAGTCTATCCACGCATAATCCCCAACTTGAATTCGGGTTGTTGTCCTCTATATACACCCTTGTTCATCACCCATTATAACTATATGGGTTATGATACATGTTGTCTGCACATGGTATGTTGGAAACCTTTATGAGGTTCCTTCCCAGCCAATGGTAAACCTTGGTGTTCCCCCATTCTGGGGTGAACACTCTCAGATCCGCCCTCAGTGGTGTCCAGATCATCCATCATAGTGTGAAATCTTCCATTTATGGGACACACCATCTTGGATATTATCTTATCAAGTGTTTCAATCCATCCACCCCGTTAACCTTCCAGGTGTTCCCTCCTAGGAATGTACCAATCTGATTCATCTATATGGGTTGTTCTGATCCCCCGCATTTTGTCTACTCAAGAAGTTAAACTCACGGACTACCTTGTTATAAACATGAGATGGATGAGGAAAACCTCATAAGACACGCCTTTCGCATAACCGTCTCTGCTAGACGTTAAACTTTCCTCATACCCTATCTTAAACATGGGAATATGAGGAAAACCTATGATACATGCATATGAAATATGATTCCCCGCATTCGACATGGGATGCATTGGGTTATGCACCCTAGAGATGACCTCTTATGAGGAATAATACAGGTTCCACAATGTCCAAACTTCCACAGATTCCCCAACTTGCCTGATGTTTTCATCCACTCCAACAGAAGGTTTCTAACATGCCAAGACCCCATGGAATGTCCTGACAGATGTAATGTAATTAACTGGCATCCACAATGTTATGGCACTGGGAATGTGATTCACGAACCATGACATAATCCTTAAGGGAGACCCGGATAAGGTGACGAGTTCTGAGGAGGAATCCACAAAGGAAGAACCGACATGCTATCATCTAATTTCAATCAAGAAGAAAACATCCCCGGATATGGAACAGATGTCTCCCGCCTTTGGAAAGCAGGAATGTGGGGAAACAGCTGCGCGTCCTCCATAGATGGATGCGCGTACCCTAGTGAAAGCGTCGGAAACAAAATAGTGAACCCGACGTGAATTTCTTCTCCTTAAATAGCGAGTAGACCAAATATGATGGGAAAATTGAGGCATCACCCATGTGAATCCCTTCTCTTCCATATGTGAGAGGATGAGTACCATATGTTGTGTGAAGACTGCAGTCAATAGGCTCCTTGATGACCCCACCGCCTCAAGAGGCCACGCAGGTGGCATATGCCTCAAAACTCCCTCAGATATTCACCGACCCCTCCACCTCAAGAGGCCGTGCAGGTGGCATCCGCCACCCAACTTCTTCGACTCATCACCAACCCCTCCGCCTCAAGAGGCCGTGCGAATGGCATCCGCCACCCAACTCCTTCGGCTCCTTGCTGACTCTTCTGCCTCAAGAGGCCTCGCATGTGGCATTCTCCACCAGTCACCATCAGATCCTCATCGACCCCGCCACCTACAGAGGTCGCGTAGGTGGAATCCTCCACCCCACTCCTTCGACACCTCACTGATTCTGACCCTCAAGAAGTCATGCTGGTGGAATCCACCACCCGAATCATTCGGCTCCTCACCGACTGTTCCTATTTAAGAGGCCATGCAGGTGGCATCCTCCACCCAACTCCTTCGGCTCCTTTCCGACTCCACTGCAAGAAGAGGCCACGCAGGTGGCGTCTTCCACCCAACTCCTTCAGCTCCTAGCCGACTCTTCCGCCTTAAGAGGTTGCGCAGGTGGCCTCCGCCACCCAACTACTTCGGATCTTCGTCATCTTTGCGGCCTTGAGAAGCCACACAGGTGGCATCCTACACCCAACTCCTTCATCTCCTCCCTGACTTTGCCGCTTGAAGAGGCCACGAAGGTGGCATCTGCCACCCAACTACTTCGGATCCTCACCGACTCTGCTGCCTCCAGAGGGAGCGCAAGTGGCATCTGCCACCTGACTCCTTCGGCTCCTTACTAACTCTGTCGCCTTAAGAGGCCACACATGTTCCATTCACCACCCCACTCTATGGGATCCTCGCCGACCCCGCCACCTCAAGAGGTCACGTAGGTGGAATCTGCCACCCAAATACTTTGACTCCTCGTAGAGTCTGCCGCCTTAAAAGGCCTGCCAGTTGGCATACCCCACCCAACTCCTTCAGCTCCTCACCAACTCCGCCACTTTAAGAGGCTGCACAGGTGGCATAAAATGCACAAATTCATTTGGAACCTCACTGAAATCACCACATGAAGAGCTTGTCCAGGTGGCCTTCTCCACCCAACTCTTGTGGCTACTCACCGACTATGCCGCCTCAAGAGGCCACGCTGGTGGCATGAGCCACCTGACTCCTTTAGCTCCTCACTGACTCCACCGCTTGAAGAGGCCACATAGGTGGAATTATCCACCCAACTTCATTGGATCCTCTCCATCTCTGCCACTTCAAGAGGTCACACAGGGGGCATCCGCCACCTGACTGCTTCGGCTCCTCACTGACCCCACCGCCTCAAGAGGCCGCGCAGGTGGCATACGCCACCCAACTCCATCAGATCCTTTCCAACACTGCCACCTCTAGAGGCCACACATGTGCCATCCTCCACCCAACTCAATCACCTCCTCGCCGACTCTGCCGCATCAAGAGGGCTCATAGGTGGCATCTGCCATCAAACTCCATCAGCTCCTCTCCATCTCTGGCGCCTTTAGAGGCCGCACATGGGGAATCCTCTCCCGACTCAATCAGATCCTTGCCGACTCCACCACCTCAAGAGGCCTCACAGGTGGAACCCCATCCCCAACTCCATCATCTCCTTTCCATCTCTGCTGCCCTCTTGGGTGGAATAGGGGAAAACCACCCCCAATCGAATTGTGCATCTCCAATAGTACCAACAACCACTGGGGAGGTGCTCTATATAGTGCTTCCATTCTTCAAAGAGGTTCTCCCCGTCCCTGAAATCAACCATCATAGAGGTCATCCGTTTGAAAAAAAAAAGTATATCTACCTTATGGGATGATGGTCTCGGCTTCCACGCCTTCCGAGGTCCATCTCCCTCATCATACGGACGCTCTAGGATTGTGTGCCTTCCGGGATCCATCGACCTGTCATACCGACATCTAGGCTTCCCTACCTTCTGGGCTCCATCTCCCACCGTCATACAGATGCACCAGGATTACATGACTTCCGGGCTCCATCGCCCCCATCGTACTGACATCCATCCTTCCATGCATTATGGGCTCTATCACCCCCCGTCGAATCAATGCTCCAGGCTTCCACGCCTTCCGGGCTCCATCGCCCCATCGTACTGATGCTCTAGGCTTCCACGCCTTCTGGTCTCCATCACCCCCATCGTACAGATGCTCCAGGCTTCCACACCGTCTGGGATCCATCGCTCCCATTGTACCGATGCTCCAAGCTTCCACACCTTTCAGGCTTCATCACCTAGTCATACCAACAATCCTGGCTTCATCACCCCTATGGACAGAGGGAATGTTGTCATCCCTACTACCCTTGTGACACTCTGTGTCATCCCAACTACCATGTTGCATCAACCATAGAGGTCCTCCCTCCGGCCTTGACACCAGCTCATGGAAGGTTCATTAAGATCACTAAATTTTTGGGAAATTCCATCTTATAGATTCCCCCCTAATCCCAACCCACAAGAATGGGGTAGAGATTATCATCCCTCTAACGACACAATATGTATGGCATCATCATCATGAATGACGTTAAAAGGTTCATCTTCGTCCTTTATGATGTTAAACTTCTCATTATCATCATGCATGACATTAAACTGCATCATCGTACTGCATGGTGTTAAACTATTCATCTTCTTATATCATGATGTTAAACTGATCATTATCGTCTTGCATGACATTGAACTACATCATCATCTTACATGAGGTTAAAATGTTCATCTTCATCCATCATGATGCAAAACTGATCATTATCGTCGTTCATGACTTTAAGATACATCATCATCATTCCTGATGTTAAACTACTCATCTTCATCCATCATGATGTTAAATTGATCATTATCATCCTGCACGACATTAAACTGCATCATCGTCCTACATGACGTTAAATTTTTCATCATCGTCTGTTATGAAATTAAACTGCTCATTATCATGTTTCACAACATTAAATTGTATCATCGTCCTCCATGACGTTAAATTGTTCATCTTCATCTGTCATGACACTAAACAGATCATTATCGTCATGCATAACATTAAACTACATCATCGTCATGCATGGTTTTAAATTGATCATGTTCATCCATCATGACGTAAAAATGATCATCATCGTCTTGCTTGACTTTAAACTGCATCATCATCTTATGTGACATTAAACTGTTCAACTTCATATATCCGGAAATTAAACTATTCATTATTGTTCTGCATGATGTTAAAATGCATCATCGTCCTGAATGACGTTAAACTACGTCATCATCCATCATGAATTTAAACTCCTCATTATTGTCCTTTATGAAAATAAACTATAAACTGGATGGAACATCCCATCCTTGGCCCAGCCTTAGGTCCCTCGGACTTTCCATGAACCTGTCCCAAGTTCTCATCTAGGATTATGCGATTTGGCGGTGACTCTGTGTCCTCATTCGTGTTGGAATTTGTTGGCCACACCATACATACCCCTTAAGGCATCCTTCCCCTCATTTATCGGCTGTCCCGCGAGCACAGTCAATGCCATGCATCGTGAGCCCCATCATTTGGGTTTCCATCACATTCTATATCCAAAAGGACCCCTTTATGGAATTGATGCTCAGCCCAAGTGCTCCCCAACCATTACGGCCCAAATTCCTCGAGGATTGTGGGTAGAGAAATTGATACAAGTCTCGGGTTAAGAATATGGTCAATGGTTGACTCTCAATTGCTTGCACCAAATTCTGGTCACACAAGGGTGGATACTGTGTTTCGAACCTGGTCAACAAATTTCCTATATCATCGTGGCCTTTTGGTGGTCTTCATTAAGCATGATGATTATCCCTCTATGACCTAGGAATATCACATTAAACTAGGAATCTACGTTCCATATTCTATGACCCTAAACTAGGATAACCATCGACCACATTTCCCAACGTTAAACTGTAAACTAGCCTGGACTTTCCATCCGAGGCCCAGCCTCAGGCCCCTTTGCCTTTTCCGGCCCCCATACCATGTTCTCAATCAGGATTGTATGGTGTGGTATGAGATTATGTCTTCATTCATGTCAGTTTACTCACCATGCCTTACACATCCTTGGATGAGACACATTGTCCACCTGCGTCCTCATTGCAAGACATTAATTTGAACACTGGACGGGACACTCTATCCAAGGACTAAACTCAGTCCCCTCAGCCTTTTTGGGCCCCTAGACCATGTTCTCACTTAGGTTTGTATGGGTGGGGTGTGGGATTACATCCTCATTCACATCGGGTTACTGGTCTGGCCATACACCCCCCTCGTTGGAGTATCTTTCCCCTATCATTGCCTCTTCTAAAACTGTGTATGGATTGATTCCCATCTTTATGGGAAATGTAGGACTTCTTGAACATTTATTCATTGGGTCCAGCATCACCTTGGCCTCTTCTCCTGCACTTTAACAAGGAAAGGGGTATGTGGTTTGGGTGGGATTATGTCCTCATTCACGTCAGGTTTTGTAACAACCACAGAAGTTACCTCCTTCACCCTATATTTCTCCATCCCCTTGTGCTACACTCGTATTTCTAAATTAGCCTCTCTCTAGATGAAACCCTCGATCCTCTTCTACAATTCACCAATGTTCCCAAGGGTACTCTGCTTTAGCACCTGTAATGTCAGATTATAATTGGACATGCTTTCACCCATTTCTCAGGCTTTGTGTTCCCCTTCATTAGAGATTCCATCCCCTTTCACATCAAAAGGGACCCCCAAATGGAATGTATGCTCTTCCCAAGGGCCCTCCTATCATTATGGGAAAACATCCTCAAGGACTTCGAGAAACAAATTGATTCATGTCTTGCATTGAAAATTTGGTCAGCGGTCGATGCTCATTTTTTGTTCCCATTCCAGGCCGATGTGATATGAATGTTGTGTTTCGAACATGGTCAATAGTTATCTTCTATAGTCACTCTATCCCCTTCAAGCCTTTAATTTTGGTTACATGATTCAAATTATTTTCTACCTCATCATGTCTAAATATAATTTTGACACTCCTTGCACTATCTCTCAGTGCTCATTTAAACGTTAGGACGACAAAATCCATGGTAAAGGCATCATTCGGGGCTCCACACCAATTTCCACTTTGGAGTGTGTTACAAGTATTGCAAAAAACATCTTCCACCCTTGTTTTCAACATCGAGTATGACTCAAGATGGCTTAGGGATCGAGTTGAGGTCCGCACTTGGAAGGTTTTCGCTCTACTATGGTCCGATCTCTATGCCCATAAAATAAGATATCTTTAATGAACAACATACAACTTGATTCCCATTCTCATGGGATATTTAGTAACACTCGAACATCTCGTCTTTGGGTCCAGATCAATTAGGAGCTACTTTACCTTGTGCCATATCCTCTAATCTTTTCTGGCCCCCCGGCTTGAGGTTTCTATCTCAGA